>RCNN01000084.1:0-107219 GCA_003667245.1 Heterostelium multicystogenum | reverse complement strand
CCACCAGTTATGAACAAAGCAATGACTGGACATTTAACCCAACTCAACTACCCAGAGAGTCGCACTCTTCTCATTCTAAAATAAATTTAAACAATACGATCGAAGAACATTATTTATTTACAAAGTGGATTGGATGAGGTATTATCGATATTAATAGATGAGAGGCAGGTAGTAGGATATATTCAGATGAATCTCTTTGCATGACATGTAGTACCAGTGATGCACCTTCAAAGACACAACAAACTACATTATTCGCTTCGATTTGGTGCGACTGCAGTGTCTTTAAAAACTTCTTAATATCTACTTTGACTGTTGCACTGATATCTGGCTGGAGGGACTGTTCTTTGCAACTCTGGGTATGTGATATCGTAGAATGTTTTGAATTGAACCTGTTCCTGTCTCCACTGAGAAGCAGAGTGCTTGAGTTGAGTTTGTATTGACTTCAATCGTTAGATGATCCGATATGTTCTTCATCTTTTTCGATAACATTTTGAATGTGTTTGAGAGCACAGGCATGAAGAAATTGAGATTGTTTGTGGGAAGTTCAGGTTCAACAAAGCCAGACAGATTTTGTGCCGAGATAGCACTACCACTGGAATATACTTGAGTGAGGAAGAGTGAACGTGATGATTGTGTAATTGTAAACGTCAGGAATGCCTGATTATCTTTCTTTCTCAGACGCACTAGAGTATCACCATTGATATTGTTGGCCGACTGCAAAACCTGTTTCAAATGATGCAGATGTATCTGTACGGCAATCACATTATTATTCAAACTTGATATGATCGCTTCTTCAAAGAAACAAGTTAGTCTTTGCTGTCTGCCCACACCTGCATTGTATCATTGGCATCAGACGGTAAAATGAATTTGATTGCTTCTGGTGCTATATACAATATACAATCATTCTTTATCTTCATAATGATCTGAACAAGTTCTATTAATATAACAAATCGCAATCACAGTTAGTCATAGAAAAAGAGGTATTATCAAAAAAGTGAACATACTTAACAATCTCTTTACAGCAGTAACTTTAGCATTGAATCTCATGATTTCTTTCTTTTTTTCTTTATTAATTAATGTTGTTTATATGTAAATGTATAATAATAATAAATAACTTAATTTGCATATTGGTGATCTATTTGTTCATAAAATTTTTGTGTTAGTGTTTTTTTCTAAGAAAAAGATCTCTCTCTTTGTTTTTTTGGAAATTTAGGCGCTGGGATATAGTTAACTAAACAAAAAACTTGTCTATAATTTTAAATGGAATAATATTCTTCAAAACAATGTCGGATTGTATGTTCCTATATCTATCTATTTATTGTTAAAGTAAAAATTCAACTTAAGTTTGTGATATTTACACAGACTTAACTTATAAATATACATATATATATAATTTGAAGTTAGTTGCAATATGATATCATATTGTCATTTCAGGTCCCAAATGAAAAGAATAAGAATAAAATGATAACTAATGATATATATCATTCAAAATCAAGTTTGAATTTGTATGATATTGAGATGCCAAATTTTTGGTTTAAGCAGAGCAGTTGACTGTTGGGCTGCCAACAACAAAATCATTCAAATATTTGAATTGTGTATGCAAAAATTTTCAAATTTTATTTTTAATTGTTTTATTTTTATTTCACCTCATTAATAGTATTTTTTGGTTCAAACTTGCTAAATCATTGTATTGTTGTTGTTGTTGTTGTTATTGCGTTTTTTCCAATCGTTTAAAATAAGATATCTTTAACAGCAAACTTCATCAAGATCTCTTCTATATTTCTTTAATGAGCGCTCATAGATTACTTTAATAGATAGATAGATAGATAGATTGAGATAGATAGATAGAGAGTAGTTATACATTCATTACATTTGAACATATGCAATCGGTTCATTGATAATATAGATAGATAGATTGATAAACAAATTAAGATTGCATTTAAAACTCACTTAATTTGTGAGTATTATCGATAATATAATATAATATAAATATCATATAAAACTAAGATAGTATAAGTTCAATTTTCATAACAAATAGTATAAGATATAGTTAGTTGATAATAGTAGAATAGAATAGTGTAAAATAGACAAGATATATAGAGATATTGTGTAATGAAGTATTGATAGATAGAGATACTCATTGTTGGTATTATCATTAAAAATGGATCAACAGCAAATTCATTTTGGTAGCAATGGTATAGTTCGACCAATAGCGATAATATTAGATTCGTTTTAGTTATTAATTGATGTTGTAATAATATAGGTAGTGGTGGTGGAGGCAGTGCTTCAGATGAAACTTTGAAGAAAGCAAGCATGTATATTCTAGAGATCGAGCAAATGGTAAAAGATGAACTTGCCATGCTCGAAAAGTTCTATGTAGCAGATCACCAAGATGTACCATTTGAAAAGGCTATAAACAAAAGCAAAGAGAAAGGTACCTATCATTTGATCAGACAGTGTTCGATCGATAATATTAATATTTATTCATAATAATAGTTTGAAAAAGAGAAGAGGTCCGACTTTAATTAAGCCACTCAATAAGAAGAAGAATAGAATCGTTTTAGGAGAGATGGAGTTTGATCCAGTTGCACAGATGTGGAAAGGAAACGACTCTGATTTAAATAACTTCCCCAGAAGTGGTGCACCTGCACTTATCACTAATCTAGGACGTAATGAGGAGAAAGTAATTGGAAATATGAAGTGGGATCCAAAGCAAAAGGAATGGAGAGGCAACGAGAGCGATCTTTCGAAATTCAGAACATTAAAGCCAGGTTTGATCACACAATTAAATGCTAATTTTTGGAATTAAGAGTAAGATAACCTGTTAAGAATCATTGACGGAGAATAAGCTTTATTAACATTCAGTAATCATCGTTACAGTTGAGAATGGTATGGTTTTGGATCCAGTTTCGATGAAATGGAGAGGAAATGAAGATGATTTAGATGTGTTTGATGCCATGGATGATCAAAAACAATGATGCTAGTATGTGCTCAGAATTTGGAATAGTTGGAATATTGATTATTAACTGCTTTGTTTGATTCATTTCAGCATTTAAAGAGGAGGGTGAATTTACTCTCACCAAAAAACTATTGGACTCACTTAAAGAATCAGAGAAACTCCACCAAAAACTGAGTGGTTGGTTCCCAGAGGAGAGAGATTTAGATGAGAGAGAGCATTTGCATTCGATTCGACAAATGTCCATCATGAAGCTTATAAAGAATACATCAAGACAATACTATCAGCAGCAAGCAGCAAATGGTGGTGGGGCTGTATCAATCGCTGCCTCAGTCTTACCTTCGGTACTTAAGCGAAAAGCAGTTGTTGATGAGACAAATGACTGGGATGATGTAGATTTTGTAGAAGAACAACCAGCTCTTAAACTCAATTTAAAGATTCATCAAGATGCAAATGATGAAAATGGTGACGACGCCTCTCTATGGGATAAAGAAATGGGATTCACTTCTGAAGATGACTTTACAGCTTCAGATCATGGCTCAAGAGTTCAAACTCCAAGAGCAAATATCAATAATAATAACAACAATAATAATAATAATGATACAGTAGCTCGTAAGAATGTTGAAGAATGGTCAGATTTTGGAACATTCAACGCAGATAAGCTTAATAAGTATAAAGAGACAAAAGATGAATTGTCAGATGAAGATATGGATTTCGGTAGTTTTGAATAAGAGTATAAAGAAAACAGGAAGTACGATGAAGACTATTTTGGCAAGTGGTGGATCGATAACAAAGACTCTAAGCAACCTCAATGCAAACAGTCAATCTATGAGACGTGGAGGAACTCTTAATAATATTCCACCTCTTCCAACCAGCAATAATAGTACACCACTTAGCGCTAGCAGTAGCACAACTCCAAACAGTATCGAAGAGTATGATGATATGGAAATTAAAGGTCCACTTTCACTTAAACAAAAGATGCACTCTGACAACTTTAGTATTTTGGAACTAGAGTCTGCAACCTCAAAGAGATCAACGCCGGTTGGTTTTTCCAATTACGAGGAACGTGATATCGTTGAAGAAGAATGGCCCGACGTTCATATTCCAATCGATTTAGGCACAAAAACGACCAAAATGATCAATCACGCAAATCACCTCCAATTACAAAACCAAGCTCAGTTGAAGAGTATGGTGACGAGCTTTCCATACCCACCAACTCACAATTGGTTCTTAAGAAACATTTATTACTCGACAACCCATTTGGTGATAGTGACGAAGGTTGGGATGACATTTCATTCCCAGACGACTTTAAAGCATCACCAGTTCAACAACCCATTCACAGTACACCATCCACACCACTTACACCACTGGCAAACTACAATTTAGATAACTCTTTTACTCCACTTTCACCTGCATCTCTTCAACAAGTTTTCCAACCACCGACATCCGATTCACCTATTACACCATTTAAATTTGTCAAGAGATCAAATACCAATATATAATCATAAAATTTTGTTAAATAATATTAATAAAAATAATGTAATTTATGTACACCTATTGTATTATCTTTTTCATAATCGGGCGATCTTTGGGACCTGTCTGAGTATAAATCCAATTTTCATTTTAAAACAAATAGTTTTTTTTATTGAATTGATTACAAAGTTATTTTTTTTCGATATTGAGACAAAAGAGATACATAGTATATGGTTTATTTTTGTTATTTTTAGTTTTTAATAGGTGACAAGGAGCGTGGAGTTGAAGATTCGCTTGAGTCTCTTTCAGAAACAAATCCAATGGGATTGTTCCAGCTGATTTCTTTAAGTTTAGTTACTATATATGGGAAAAGAGGTCTTTTGGCGGGATCAGTGTCCCAACATTGGACTAAAAGCTCTGCAAAATCCCTGTCGCAATTATCTGGTATGGTGGGTCTGAGTCCTGCGTAGGCAACTTGTGCTGATGCCTGAGAACCATCGAGATCAGAGAAAGGAATCTCACCAACCAAAAGCTCCCAAACTACCAATGAAAAAACAATAGACATCCATCTTTTCGCTATAATGACCAAGATTCTTAGTGATCTCAGGTGGTCTCCATCTTGGATTGCAAATTCCACCGTTTGTCATTGTCATAGAACCATCACGTGGTTTCTCGCGGGACAATCCGAAATCAGAAATCTTTAGATTTCCAAGTTCGTCCAGCAGGATATTCTGACTTGTGAGATCACGATGCACAATATTGAGCGAATGAAGATGTGCCAATCCTAGTGCAATATCAGTTGCCATCTTGAGAACGAGCGGAAATGAATATTTTAACTTTTGGTGTATTTGGATTGTGTAAAACATTATAAAGACTGCCACCACTCATGTATTCGGTGATTATACAAGCTGGCTTATAACATGCGCCTATAAACATCACAATATTTTGATGATTTCCCTTTTTCAGGTTTTCTACTTCTCGCAAAATCTTTCTTTAAATTGTTCTTCATCACCTATTATTTTCAATTTCTTTACTGCTACATGAATACCTTTCCACCAACCTTCCCAAACCTCTGTTAAAATGGAGATAAGATAAAAATGTAATATCAGTATGAGCGCTATATAACTCCATAAGATTGTAACATACCACTAAATGCACCTTCACCAACTTTTTGAATAAACTGTATATCATTAATCTCAATTATATCATTTCTTTCATTTAAAATCTCCTTGAGTTCATTGAATCTGTTTCTCTTAATCTTTTCATTTTCTAAAGCTTTTTGAATATCATTTATCTAATTGGACAGATTGATTTGTTAGTAAGAATGAGTCTGTTAGAGGAAGTTTTCGATTACATACACAATCTTTAGCACTATTTGAAGACATAAAAAGTGAATCAGAAATGGATCTGCCTCTTGGACGTTGCTGGGAAATGGAGAGATGATTTCTGTTGTGTGAAGATGAGGAAGAGGTTGTAGATAGATTTGATTTTTCTTTGACAGATTCATGATCAGAGTGTAAAAAGGTGATATCTTTGGTGTAGTCAGACATAGCTTCTTTCTTTTGGGCACCAAAGAAAGGCTATCATTACTTCCACTGCTTGTGTGTTGTGCATGTTATGATCATTCAACTTGATACCTCCACTTACGATGCGATGACGACGATACAGTTAGACGTTGGAATCCACTTCCAATACTACCGATGCTATTGTCGGAAATCATGCTGTTTAGCTCACTGTTTGATACGGTGATTGTAAAAGGTGTCTTTAGTGTCATATGAAAGATCTCTGGGTACAAAGTGACGAGGTGTTGTTGGTGGTGATATAGAATTATACATTTGTTGTGAATGTTGTTGGAGTTGGTGTGTATTGATTTGTTGTTGGTGATTGACAGCTTGCTGCTGTTGTAGTTGTTGCAGCTGCTGTTGTTGTTGATTGGTTGAATTTAAGAATGAACTAATCAGAGATTTATTAAAAAGCTCAGATGTACTTCCGATGGATGAATGTAAAATCGAAGTATGTGATTGATTATCTTGACTACTGCCAGTACTATTATTATTGTCATTGAATATAGATGGAAAAGGTGTAGGTTGTTGTATGGATAGTCTATTTGTAGTGGGCCGTAATGATAGATGGTGAGGAAATGGATAGTTGTATATTAATTATTATTTAAAATGGGTAAATTATTAAAATTACTAAAACTATTATTTAAACTAGATGAGTTATTGTTACTACCTATTTGTTGTAGATTATTATGTTGAAGTTGTTGATTATTATGATGTTGTTGTTGTTGTGAGATAATTTTAGTCACTTCGTCATCTGTAAAGTTGTAGTGGATACTATTGTTGCTAACTGTTAGTTGATTAATATTTCTCATATCATCACTGTCGTAGCCAAACGTTGCTGTGGAATTTACACTGCTGTTAAAATGACTATTGCTACTACTATTTTGGTTGTAATTACTGCTGTTTAGGTTGTGTTTTGTTGGTGCTGTTGGTTCTGCTCCTGCTGCTTCCACCCAGGTCAATAGAGTTGCTCATTGCACTGCTAGGTCGAAACGCAGAGGATGGCCGACTAGTGGACACCTGATGACAGTGCTCGCATATGATTATTTGATGGTCTCGAAGTGATGATGACGAGTCGTTGTGTAAAATCATCGACGACAGTGAATTTGAGGTAGAAGAAATACTGCTGCTTAGATTGTCTTGATTGTCTTTGTTGAAAGTATCTTTGGGGTGAGTGTTTGGAGTTCTTGGTGTTTGGCATTCATTTGGAGTATTGATAAGACTAGTAGAAGTACTATTTGTATATTCTTGAGTGGAGAATCGATCATTGATGTTCGCCAGATGTCCGTTGTTGATGCTGCCGCTTACTGTGATTGGATGGAGATGAAAGCGTCTGATTGTTGTTATCAAAGTAGTTGCCGCTATTATTGTTATCTAAGTCCAGTGTGTTGCATTCTAGGTTGGTGTCGATCGATGATGATGAATGACTTTGTGATTTATCAAACGAAGTAGAAGGTCGCCTGCTGTTGCCAGTCGACGAGCACGATGAATTTGAAGGTTGTCTTTGGTTTTTCTTTTTCTTTTGTGACTGCTTCTCCTGCTTTGCAAAGCTACCTTGACGTCTGTGGCCAGTTAGTCACCGTCACAGAGGAAGGTGGCGAACCAGTTTACGACACTTCCGCCACCTACATCATTCAAAGTACTATTACTAACTGTACCGGTGGTTGCATTACTATCTTGCAACTCTTTACTAGAAGACGTTCCCATCTTCAAGTCGACCAGTATTATGATAATAATAATAAATTATTTGATTTTTCTAAATTTGATTTTAAATTTGATATTTATCAACGAATAACCTTTTAAACAACATTAGCGCTATCTATTCTTTCTATTATATTATTATTATTATATTTTTAATTACTAGATCTGAATATTATTATGATTAATTGCTATTTTTGTTATTATTATTAATATTTAAATTAATCAATCAATATTACTATATATTATTGCCTTATTTGGGTATTATTCTAATGTCCAACTAGACTTTGTCTGCAAGTTTATATGAATTTGATGATTGTTGTTGTTGGCTGTGATTTTGATTGTGATTTTCGATTCGATTCGATTCGACAAAACTAATATTATAATATTATTAAACCTATAGATCTAAAGTCTGTATTTGACTTACTATTATTATTATAATAATTATTATAAATGTTGTTGTGTTGTTATTGTTTGCTAATAAAAGTTAACTTGCTAGCTGGTTGTTTGTTTTTGTTGTTTTTTTTGTTTTTTTTTTTTTTTTTTTTGTTTTTATGAAAGATATTTAATGCTTGTTGTATTTACCATTAGTATTGCTTTGCAAATAAAAACAAAAAAATATAAAATAAACTAAAAACAAAAACCAAGCAGCAAATATAATATTAATTATTTATTAAATTTAAATTAAATGTTAATTTGTTTGTTTTGTTCTCTACTTGCTGCTGGCTGATGAGATTTATTTGTATGTATTTATATAAATATATATGTATATATGTGGGTGTGTTGTGTGTTGTGTGAGGGGTTGTGTGGTGTGTGTGAATGTAAGTGTTGTGTGTTTGTGTGGGTTTCTGGAGTGCGGAGAAGCAGAAAAACAAACAAGAGGAGGAACACCATAACAAACACCAAAACAAAACAAAACCAAACCAACTAATCAAACAACAAACAACTGACTGTACTACTATTCCTTCTCCTTCAGGTTCTTTTTTTGATTTTTCTTTTTTTGCTAATGATGTTAATTAATGTTAATTATTATGTTGTACATTGGAGGAGGATTGGTGGTAGTGGTGGTGGTGGTTAGGTTAGAGAGCAAGTTTATAAACTATAGGTGGAGGGTGGATGATTTGTTATGTTCGAAACAAATTCGAGAGAAGGTGTCAGGTCATAACGGTCTGAGGTGAAGGGATGCAAATCTGTGTGTGTTAATAAACATAATTATTGATCAATAATGCTAATGAATCAATACGGTGGGAGGTGGAGAGGGAGAAGAGGAGAGAAAAGCAGAGAGAAGGGAAGAGGAGTAATATATTGTAAGGGTAATTGTAATTATAATTGTAATTGTACTTGTAATAATAATTGTTGCCTATATTCTTGTAGATCATGTTGACGATGCTACTTGCATGGTTATAATTTTATTATGTTATAATATAATTTATATTATGTTGTGATAATCTTTGTTATTGTTGTTGTTGCTGATGCTGAATACTCACTAAGTGGAAAGGAAGGAAGTAGAGTAACAACAATAACCGTCAGCAATAATAACAATTAAATAATATAACTAAACCATCTAAAGAGCATGTGTCAGTGCTCATGATATCTATATGAGAGGTGAGGGGATGCATTCATGCTTTAATGTTGTATTTCTTCATCATATTAAAATATTTGACTTGGCAACAAAAGAAAGTATGACCAATATAAAACATAACAACATTTAAAATAATGCTTGAAGTATATCCCTTGCATTGGATCATTTCGAATCAATTGTGAGATATAAAGATAACTGAATGATTCCACACTCTATTTCTCTTTCTCTTTTGCAATTATTCTGTTTACTTTTGTTGACACCAACCAAAGTATCAATATTGTTTCATTTGTTGTTGCTGTTGTTCTTCTCCTTCTTTTTGTTGTTATTGATCAATAGCGATACTTATCAACCAATCAGTCTGTTGATGATAATGAAGAAGTTACAACTAGTTAAGCTTCGACAGCTTAGCATACAAATCGAATGTGCACAAACAAATAATTGCCATTTATACATTCCACTAATAATTAAACAATCATTGATGAATGAACCAATAGGAGCTATCCAATTATTATATTACAACAACATAAAATCAACAGCATTAATACATTAATTAATATCAAAGCAAAATAATGATTTCTCAGCTTAAATTCATTTATTAATATGATAGATATATTTTGAGATAATATTGTTTGAGATCATTAAATTGATTCAATGATTGTGAGACACCATAATATCCAGTTCAAATTCCTGAAAACAATTACTCATAGGTAATTTACCTAAAGATTTAGGACCACTTTTCATCGAGTTAATTTACGGATTCAATGGAAAACTGAATATTGCAATGTGCCTCAAATAAAGAAATCTTCTATACAAATACAATTATTGAGATACACGTAAATTTAAAAATAAATTTGAACTATTTGTACAATTCCTTGATCTGAAAGCACAAGAAAGTGTCAAAACTTAATCTGTGTCATAGACGGTGGACCAGTGAAGTGATAAAGGTGATTAATCAATGAATCAATTAAATTAACTTCATCTACCAATTTGATTGTTAATTAAGATCATATCTATCACAAGATTTAGAAAAGTCATCGCTACAAATAACAGTGTTCTTCCCCACTACTTTGTGTAATTTTCAAAATTTTCAATTTGGTTTTTCAAAAAAAAACAAATTAAAATTTAATTTGGAACGATTTTTTTGTTTGAATTCATATCCCTATTAATAGTTGATTATTTTGAAAAGTCTAGTTCTAGAACTATACTTTCCAGAATTATTCGTCAAAATAGATAGATAAGCATGGATAATAAATATATCTATATAGCTTTAGTATTCTCTATGCTTGTGTTTTCAGCATATTCACTGGAACAAGAAACTAATAATATTCTTCCTAACTTAGAATTGACGGTCACAGTTAATTTGACACTTGGTTTGTTGAAACATCTCGAATATGCCAGCAAGTTCACAGAATGGGCGTTGAAATACAACAAAGTATATTGCCAACCAGAAGGATATCGATGATCGTTTCAACACATTCAAATCTAATTTGGACTTTATCAATGAATTCAATAGCAATCCAAACAAAACAATGACTGTTGGACTCAATGAGTTTTCAGATTGGACTGATGAGGAGAAACGATTGTCATTGTTTGGTGCAATTGTCAATTCAACTGATATTGGTATTCCATTTGAGAATCCAGTATCTCCAGTCCAAAGACAACTTATGAGCACTTATATTGATTGGAGATCTCTTGGTAAAGTTACATCAGTCAAAAAACCAAATGTTATGTGGCGCAGGCTATGCTTTTGCTACCGCTTCTCTAATTGAGAGTGCTGTTCTTATTAAAAGCAATGAATTAAAAGACCTCAGTGAACAAGATTTAATCGACTGTAGCTATGGAAAATACCAAAATAGCTTAAACTTTGGATGCAATGGAGGAGATACAGCAACCACAATACAACATGCACTTAGAAATGGTATTTCTTTGGAGTCCAATTATCTATATACATCAGGATCAACAAATGTTCATTCTTCATGCAAATCGGCACCTAGAAGTCCATACAACTTCCAGTTATACACTGTGTCCCAAAGTGAAACTGATTTGGCAAATTCATTGCAACTTTCACCAATTGTAGTCACACTAAATGCTGAGGATAGTATTTTCTATAGCTATTCAGGAGGTATCTATAATCAACCAAGTTGCTCAACAGCTATAAATCATGCAGTTCTCTTGGTTGGTTCAGGTATAAGCAATGGTCAAGAATACTGGATCATCAAGAATTCATGGGGAACCAGTTGGGGAGAAAATGGGTATGTAATAATAAACTATTTTATATTATCAACTGTCAATTTATTAATCAATACAATCATATTTAATCAATTCAAATTTATAGATTTATGAGAATTGCCAAAGGATTTAACAGATGTGGAATTGTTACCAAAAAGAGTTACTATGTTAAATAATAAAATTCTATTGTTTGTTCCTCCATTATGATGGGCAGTTGAAGAAGAAAATGCTCTGAGGTTTCAGGTGCATTTCAATGAATGCAGGTCACATTGGTACCTTTGACCAGGCAGGATCTTGAGAAATAGCGCCAAATGAGGTCTCTTCCTTGTTTGGTTTGATTTTGGAAAAGTATATATATATAAATAATATAGAATATAAGCTTCTATATAAATAAATGACATCATCAATCCGACTTTAACTCAAGTGGTAGAGTGTTTGACTGTAGTTTGTAACACAAGAGATATCAAAAGGTTGCTAGTTCGAGTCTGGCAAGTCGGATGTTTTTCCATATGTATCACCGGATGCGTAACAAGTGCGTGTTTTTTGTTTTTTTACTTATTCTTCTTATTTAAAAGAGTAACACATAAAACGTATATATATAGGATCTATTAACAATAATTAATTATAACTACAGAGGAATTAGGGTTATTAATTGGAATGATTTGTTTATTTGATTATTTTCGGTTTTTATACTATAAATTTCTTATTTTTATGATTTTTGAACTTCGTGTTTTACACTTTGCCCTTTTTTAAGAGTAGGTCTTCTTTTCGGGTTATAGGTCTTCCTTTGAGTTTTGACTGTCTTCTTAGGTTTCTGGTTGTCTTGTTCCTGTTCTTGTTCTTTCTTGAATATGTCTATCAGTTCCTTAGCATGAATGTATTTCTCGAATTGCCATGATGACTGATCTTCTGGGTAACCTAACCATTTGATTAAGTATTGTGTGCTCTTTCCAAACTTGCGAACACCCATTATCTTTTCAACCACATACTCTTCTTCTCCATTGACCAACTTCGGACCAGGCTCGGCAACCAATTCGTTATTGTCTTCATTAACTTTGAATTTCATTACTTGGGTAACATTGAAAATTGCATGTCTCCTAGTGAAACCATCCAACTCCAATTCTAGGTTTAATCCATTATTGAATACTCTTATTACTTTAAATGGACCTCTGTTTCTGTTTCTAACTGACTTCATAATTGATTCTTTATCTACATCCAAGTTGATAAATTCATCCTTGACTAACACCCAATCTCCTTTCACGATATCAATCTTCTCCACTAACTCTTCTCCTTCTAACATTTGTAGTTGTTTGTCTAACAAACAATCTCGAACTATCTCTCTCACCACATCTCTTTCTTCTCCACTAATTCGTTTTGCAAACAAATTTATAGGTGATGTCGGTACATAACCTAACACTACTTCAAACGGGGATCTCTTAATTGTTGCATTATAGGTTGAGTTAATCGCAAATTGAATATTCTTGATCTCCTCGTCCCAATTCTCCTTCTTCTCCAAGGCTAATTTTCTCAACATCGTTCTGATACTTCTATTCAGTCTCTCGGTCTGACCATCACTTTGGGGATGTCTGGGTACAGACATTCTCAACTTCGATCCAACTCTTCGGAATAATTCTTGCCACACTTCACTCGTAAAACGGGGGTCTCTATCACTGACTATCGATAACGGTAATCCAAATGATGTAAACACATTTTCATGAACTAGTTTAGCTGTCTCTATCGCTGTTATTTGTTTCTTCGTTGGTATAATTGTTGTATATTTACTGAATCTATCTACGACAACTAACACATAATTATAACCATTTAGACTCTCTGGTAAATCTAGAAAATCCAAACTTATATCTATTCCGACTCCTTCCGCTATCTCTAATGGCTGAATATTTGCTTTCTTCTTTACTTCTATTCTATTTTGTTGACATTCTACACAATAATCACAAAACTCTTTCACCTTCTCGTACAATTTCCTACAATAGAAATTCTCCTTAATTCTCGTATACGTTCTTAAACTATCTCCGTGCCCACAATATGGCGTACTGTGTGCCTCTCTAATTATCTCTTTGATATGTTTTTCATCTACCAACACTAATCTTTCTTTTCCTTCCTTGTCTATGATAAACAATAGACCTTCACGTTCTCTCCACGTATCTTTATGTCTCGCTTTCACTAACTCTACGTCACTATTTCCTTTATAACTTTCCTTAACTTCCATCAAATAATCCCACTCTATAGGTATCCTATAAGTGTTCAACCTCGACAATACATCCGCTCCTACATTCTTTACACCGTCAATATGCTTAATTTCGTAATTGAATTGTGATAACACTTCAAGTGCTTTCAATTGATCTTTCGTTAAAGTCACTTGATCCTTCAAGTATAGCAAATTATAATGATCCGTAAAGATCTTTAATTTACTACCCAAAAGTATCTTCATGTTCTTCTTCAAACACTCCTTTATCGCCAACAACTCTCTAAATCCTATTGATTTCGTCTGTTCAGTATTCTTCAACCTTCTTCCATAAAACAACACCGGTCTCTCTACTCCATCTTTATCCTTCTGCTTGATAATTGCACTAATGCCAATATCACTCGCGTCCGTGTAAATATAGTACTCCTTCAACGGGTCTGGTAAATACAAATCTACGGTTTGTTTCAATTCTCCGATTAACTGATAAAATTCCTTCTTGGCTTCATCACTAATTTCAAATTCTCTCTTATGTTTACGCAATTCTTCCAAATGTCTCGTCTTCTCTGGGTATTTGTCTATGAATTTTCTAAAATAATTAAAAAATCCTAGCGTTTTCTGCACTTCCTTCGGATTAGTTGGATATGACATTTGATCCAACAACTCTGTCTTATAGTTACTACTATTAACTGTATTGAATTTGATTGTTCTACCCAGTATCTGTATTTCTCTTCTAAACAACTTCACTTTCTTCTTACTAATAAAGATCTTTCTTTCTCTGCACCTGATTAACATCTTAATCACTCTTCTAACATTCTCCAAAACAGTATCATCTGCTGCTATGAGATCATCGAAATAATTATCGACAATATCTCCAAAATTCGATTCCATAAACTCGGCAAATCTAGCTGGTGCTCCACTTAATCCCATCGCCATCCTCTTATACCAATACAATCCTTTCTTCGTTCTAAAGGCTGTCAACCTCCTCGAACTCTCTTCTAACTCTACATGGAAATATCCTTTAATCACATCACCTAGTGAAAAAATTCTTTTCCCACTTAATCTATTCAACACGTCTTCTATTATCGGTATCTTATACTCTAAATCTACTGTTCCTTCATTCAATTTCTTAAATTGATTTACTAATCTATCAAACTCTCCGTTTTTATACACCGCAAAAATTGGTGATTCTACAATATCTTCTACATCTTCCGCTATTTTCTCTACCACGCCTAATTCTAATAATTCATCTACTTTCTTTTGAATATCTAATTCTTCCTTAAACGACTTCTTGAATGGATATTGACTCTTAATTACTACTCCTTCTTTCAAAACTATTCTATGACTAATATCATTATCTCTCTTAATTACGCTAAAATCTGGAGCTTTCTCCACGATAACATCTCTGAATTTCTCTATTATTACTTTCTCTAACGTTTCTAAATCTTCCTTTTCAATTAAATCCATTACTTCGGATACTATCTCTTCTTCTGTATTACTAATTTCTTCTATTTCTTCCTTCCCATCCATTGTTCTATCAACTACTTCGACTTCTTCACTTAACATCTTAACTTTCCATTTCTTTCCATCCAATTCCATTTCTAATTTCAATTCCTCTAAAATATCCGTACCGAATATTATTTCTATTTCTTCGTCTAAATCTATCACATTTAACTCTACTTCTATTTGACTTCCTAACTCTATCTTCGTATACAATGCCTTATTAACTATCTTACTAATATTTCCTTCTTCGAACGGCAATTTAACTATTAAATTCCTTCTTGTTTCTATCTTATCACTACTTCTAATCCATTTATTATTAATAAAGGATTTCTTCGCTCCCGTATCGACTATCACTTTTCTTTCCACTCCACCTATCATCAACTTGACTTTAATATGATCGCTACTACTGCTATCAATTAACGCCACTTCCATCTTCACCTCTTCCCTTCCACTCTTCTTAACCTCGGTTCATTTCGACTTACTTGGGCACACCTTAGCACTGTGTCCTATACCCTCACAATTGTAGCATCTAAACTCCGATCTCGATCCTTCTTTACCTTCTTCTCTTACGGCACTAGGTCTAACGGCAGATCTAGTAACTGACTCTTTATGATCACGGGTACCATAATTCTTTTTCTGAATGTGACCTCTAAAAGAACTCCTATCCATGATGTAGCTTCTGGCATGGTCGATCATATCCATGAATCCTTTACTACGATAATCTGATCTGAATATATACTTCTCGACTTTCTGTTTATAATCATCATATACCAAGTTCTTGAAGAACATATATTTCTTGGTTTCATCACTTAACCTCGATATTGCATGGTTATCCATCCAAAAAGCTATGTAGCTCTCTAATGAATTTGAACTCTTTTCACTTTGTTGTACCCCAAATCTTAACTCATGTTTGTCAAG
The DNA here is from genome assembly GCA_003667245.1 of Heterostelium multicystogenum. Taxonomy (NCBI): domain Eukaryota; phylum Evosea; class Eumycetozoa; order Acytosteliales; family Acytosteliaceae; genus Heterostelium; species Heterostelium multicystogenum. The sequence continues at coordinate 91,098 of RCNN01000084.1, read as the reverse complement.
ACTTTCAATACAAGCTCCTACTTGGTCTCTTTGATGTGTTGTTAATTCACTCTCCTCCAACTTATTTAAAACTTCTTCAAAAGTTGCCTCTTCGTCAACTGCTTCATAAATTACTGCTCTTTTTTCACTTAAACTAGCTCTCAGTAAAAACTTCTTCCGGTCGTCATCTCTAATATCCATGTCTCTAATACTTTTCAACAACTCATGTTTGAAAGTTGCGAACTCTTTTAACTTATTTAACTCTCGAGCTTCAGCTCTAAGTTCAATTCTCCAATTTCCTTCTCCTTTCACTACTTCTTCTACCTCGACTTCTTTTATCTTTCCATTTAACTTCAACAAGTTTTCCAACAACGCCTCATTAAAATTTTGTTGATCCTTAAATGCTTTTTCTCTTTGAGTTGCTTGTTCCTTATATTCCTTGTCTCTTTGTTCTATTTGTTCTTTAAACTCTTTTTCCCTTCTTTCTAGGTGTACCTTAAACTCCTCTTGCACCTTAGACAACACCATTGTCTGGTTCTCGACTATCAACTGTAGTGACTCCAATTTCCCTCCTGGATCATGCTCATCCCTCTTTGTATTCTTAAATAACTGTTTAGTAGCCATTCTTAATCTTATTAATTATTTATATAAGTACGATAAAAAATAAAAAAAAAGTTTAAAAGAGTAACACATAAAACGTATATATATAGGATCTATTAACAATAATTAATTATAACTACAGAGGAATTAGGGTTATTAATTGGAATGATTTGTTTATTTGATTATTTTCGGTTTTTATACTATAAATTTCTTATTTTTATGATTTTTGAACTTCGTGTTTTACATCTTATCCATATTAAAAAATCTACGGGAAGTTGTTTAAGAAGGATCATCCTTAAATCAGAAGAACTGATGGTCGGACCTTTGATTTTGGTTGTAAATAATTACCATAAGCTCTGTTTATCGCTGACTTCCAAAGGCACTGCTAAATCTGCCACCAATGTTGCTGTCAATGAGTTCAAAAAAGACTGGAACATATTCACCATCTCTGGCTGCGATATCCCCAATCTGGTGCTTCCGCGTTCATTTATAGATTAATATTTCATTTGGATATGAATACAAAACACAAAAACAACAAAAAAAAAATAAATGGAAAATAGGAAAAGTAAAAAAAACAATAATTATGTATTTCGGACAATCACGACTGTCCCTTTGTGTCGTGAATATATATATATGGAACACTGTGAGGTTCTGACCCTCACCGTTTATTATTTAATTAATAAATTATGATCACCTGGATGATTAAAAAAACAAAAAAAAAAATCTTCTTATCCCGGGTTTCCTTATTTTCCCGTACACTTCTAATGAACCCATGTAATTTTACAGTCTATTATACATCCCGACATGAAGAATATGTTAAAATGAAGGCTTCCCGAGTCAACTATGTAAACCATTGTTGTACTCTTAGAATCTTCTGTCGCTTAGAAATACTTAACAGTCCACTGTTGAAATTACTTGATCCAAATAATAATAGGTAGTATGACACTATAAAAATGATGGTAATAACAACTAGCCTGTGTTTGTAAAAATGAAATCTGTAGGGCTTCTTATCCCTAACATTTGAACAGTTAAAACACAGTAAAAAAACCTCTCTCTGTTCTACTGTAAATATAACTTCGGAGATATTCTTGAATTGTTATTCAATTCTTTTATTTGGTCGTAATACTAAAATTATTTACCGGTTAAGTCCCTCTTTTCAAAGAGCGATGTCCTTATTCTCTGTAGACTATACACTGTAATGAGTCAAATTGAGAAATTAATTATTTTACAATCACAATATCAAAATTATTTAAATATAGTTTCCAAATACAAATCATTCCAAAAACAACAATATTAAGAAATTTTTTAGATTTCATCCATAAATAAAAAATTTAATCTCACTCAAATTTCTTTTAAGGTTGTCAAAAAAATGGTTGATTGGTGTTTGTTTGTGTGAGCCTAAAAGTAATCGTCTTACTTCGATAGAATGCTTTCAAATAGAATGGGAAATTGTCAGGAAACCGCCGGACGTAATGGAGAATTGACTAAGGTTAATACTTCGAACAATATGGTGGATTCAGGGTTACTTTGTGACTCTGATGAAACAAAAAAGAATCCTTACCAACTCACATAGAGAAGGTAACCAACTCCGATCGCGGAATCCTGACGAAACGCAACCTCAAACTACAAGCCCTTTTGATAATTTGTTTTGTTTTTTTTTATTTCCAGACTAATATATTGGTACTAATAGTTCTTTAATTATATGAAATTTATGTAGTTGTTATTCTGTTACAATAGGAACACATTTACAGCAGTTTAGTGTCCATGCTTTTCTTTTTTCGAAATTCCAAATGAAGTTTTCAAAAATTCGTAGGTAACAAAGGTAATACCATGACTTGGAATACTCTTCATGAAATTTGGAATGATACCCCTATAAAGTCCAAGGAAACCTTCTTTCTTCACAGTTTTCTGTAGACCGTCAATCAAACCCGAGTACCGCTCTGGATTGGCGACTGTACCACCAGTGACAAGACGTGTTTTGATGACATGAATTGGATAGGATACGACCTGTCCCATTGTACTTGAAATCGATGCGCAAAGCAAAAGTTCGGATGGGGTGGCTACCTGTGTTGGAGATCTCTTAATCATTTCATGCTTGAGGGTTTCGTAGACTAACATGTTGATACCAGAGTGAGGTATAGTCGAGAGAATGGAGGCACCCAATCCACGATAGAAAGCACGGAATCCATCGGTACGATAGGTCTGGGCAAAGCAATCAAAGATACCTTTGTAGGTGCCAACTGGCTCTGCAGAGAGACGGGTACGGACCACCTCCATAGGGAAAGAGTGTGGTATGTGAGACGACACCGGCTGAAGCACCAGAGATAAAACGTTGAGTGCTAGTCAACTCGGCATCAGTTTCAGCAAATAATCTCTTCACAGCCTCGAATGAAGCAAACTTGACTGCAGACTCTGGACTGACCTTTAGAATATTGGCAAAGTTTCCTCTGAAGAGTCCACGGAAACCTCCATCGGCATATACAATTCTGAAGGTCTCGGCAATGGAACGCGGAGCACCATGATTCAACTGGTATGTAAGCTTTACACGCTCGATTGGTGCGGTAGCAGTACGGGAGACAACTCCTGCAGCTGCACCAGCACCCATGAAAGATAGAGTGTTTTTAATTGCGATTTGAGTTGCCTCTGACAATGATTTGGCTGGGATTGTATTAAATGATGGAGGTGGTGGAGCAAAACCTCCACTATCAGCACCACCATCTAAAATCTGTGAATCATTCCAAAATGCCAAGGCAGCCAACAAATTGTTGTTTGGTAGTAATACTAGTAGCTCACTGTATATATATAGATTAGCTAAAAATGGACTTTGTGATCTTGTTACCAAGAAGTGCCTTTACATACCGCCACTCATCGAAATCTATTTTTCTATCTTTGTTTGTATCGATTCTATTAAACAATCTGACCAACTCTTGCTCAGAATATACCTTGATACCTAACTTCTCGATGGATTGCTCGATCTCTTTGATGTCCAGAGTTCCATTGTGGTCGATATCGAACTCATTGAAAAGTTTATGAAGAGATTGAATATTTTGGTTGATATAAGTTGAGAATTCCTATATTGAGTTGAGATTCAAAGTTAGATCATTGTTCTTTTTGGTCCAATCACTTTGTTAGATCTATTGGCTGATTACTTACATCAATAGAGACATTACCATCGTGATTGGTGTCAACAAGTTGAAGGAAATCATTGATTGACTGATCAGTTGAAGGAATCTTGAGCTTGATGAAACCTTCTTTCAATTCCTCCTTTGTAATTTTACCATCATTATTGCTATCCAATTGATGGAAGAGCTTTGAAATATATTGTTTATCTCCAACTGAATTGATTGAAGAATTCATTGATTTGTTTTTCTATATACAAAAAAGATATTTAAATAAATTACAAATAAAGGTAATAAACAAAACTATATTATGATATGATATGATATGTGTTGTTGTAGTTATCAAAAGGTTACTTTAAAACAATCAATCACCTTGGCCCCACATCTCATCAGTTTGGTTAGTTGAGTGTGTGGTTATTATCACATAAAAGGGTTCTTTCGAACAACAACCCATTTTTATTTTTAAAATATCTTTTAATTTAATAAATGGGCGAAATTGAATCATGCAATATTCAATTTGAAAAAAAGGAATTAAAATCTTTTTTTGGAATGAATTGAGTGATCACCAAACACACTTGAGTGATCGAACAATCGGCAAAAAGCAAAAAAACCACCAAATTCTGCAATTCAATTTCCAAAAATGTCATAATATGAAATCAATCAAAGGTTTGTTTGTTCTGACGTCTCTTTGACTTTTTGTCGTTTTCATTTTTAAGGCATTGTTGTTTTTTGTTGAATTTAGAATTGATAATGATGAAGATTTCGATTTTGAAGGATCAAAGAAGCCTACTGCACCGTCGTAACTTCGGTAAATGGAATCTTCTTTGTCGATGAGACTCCATTTGTTCTTGTCGACAGAGTAAATATGGTTTTGGTGAGTCTTTCCGCAATGAACAATATTTCTGACGAATTCTGACGGAATTTCTTTGGACAAAAGATCATTGAATGCTTGTTGGAGCTGTTGGATATGGCCAGAGGTGGATTCAGTATCTCTTTGCCTTTAGTCTTGATCGATACCGAGTAGAAGTTTCGCTCTTTATCTAGAATATATACTTTGTCGTGACCGTCGAAGCAGCTGGCTATGATTCGCTCGCGGAATCCCATGTGCTCAATATAAGTGACACACTCACCAGATTCAATGTTGAATGCTAGCATGTTCTTGGTCTCCTTGCCAGCCAGGTCGCAGCCACCAACAATGTAAATGGTTCCGTTGAGATAGAACGACAGGGATTCTGATCGAGGCATCTCCATTGCTCCGACATGCTCGAACTTCAAGGTTTCAGTGTCAAATGAATCGATACGAGTGACACGTCCAGTCTTCGTTGCTCCTCCAATCAAGTAGATGTATCTACTGCCGTCATAGCATGTAGATATTCCACATCCACCTACCTTGGTTAGGATGGGTGCAGAATGGTCCCATATTTTCGTTGCGATTGAGAATCGAGAGTAGGTGTTGGACTTGTTGGAGCCACCGAAAATATACACATAATCGTTAGTGGCAACTAAAGAGTTGAATGGCAACAGTCTTTCTTCAAAGTCTTCACTTTTGTTCTGATACCACTCGAATTTCTCCAAGTCGAAAAAGTGTATTCCATTCTCACCTACTGTGAGGAGGGTATTGATCACATGATGGCATGTTGATACCTCTGGTTGATCGTTGTCCATGTCAACGATCTCATACATGTTGGTGAGTATTGATCTGGCGTTTTCAATGCGTTCTTCATCGAATCTGATATCGAAATAGTTTGGTTCAACATAGTTGTTGCTCTTGAAATTGATGGAATAATCTCTGATTTGTTTCAATAGTCTATATGGGTTGTCATTGCTAGAGCACTCACTAATGTGGCTGCCACTGAAACTTTCACTGCAGGTACTGTCTATGGTGCTGCCCATATTAGTGTATTTATTGGCGATAGTTGATGACATGAATTCATTTATATTCGAAGAATCACGTATTGACTCCATAATCACTGAGCTATCCAGCGGTCTGCTCCAAGAATCTTCGTCCTCAGACTCACCAGAATCAGAGTCGTCAAAGACACTAGATTTCTCCTCATGAACTTTTGATGATTCACCGAGATCGGAGCTCTTGATGATGATATTCAATGATTTCAGCTCATCGAGGATTGTCTCCAAAAGAGTTTCTGCTTTTTTCTTCTCGTCGAGAATCGGTTTCTTTATTTTGAGCTCCTCCATCATCAGCATATTGTGCAGGTCCAGGTAGTTCTGAGCAATCTTCTTCTCCGTCTTATTGAATGATTCTATCAGGGCTGTGCACTTATTCATGAGTTTCCACAAGTATTCCAGCCTCTCGTCATAATTTCCATTTTGTGTGATCGATTCCAAATCGTCAAACAAATGTCCTCTATGCACAGAGGTACAACATTTCACACAGATTATTTCATTACAGGTAGAGCATAAAAACTCTAAATATTTATTATGTAAAACACATTTACTTTCATCTATTTCCATTTCCATTTTTCTTTCTTTACTTATATAACTAACCCAAACTAATAATGTAAACTAATAAATCTATTCGACTATACTACAAATAAACAATAGTTTATAGTTTAACATATAAACTATACAATAATAAATATAATATATATAGCTAATTAGGCTAATTAATTAAGAGAGTCTAGTTTGACTATTGGATATACAGTATTGTTAACAATGAGTATGAGAATGATTGAATTAGTAGAATCGCAATAAGTTAGTATTGATTGAGTTGGATTGCTTTGCAAAAAAAAAAAAGATTTAAATTGCGTGGGGATTTGAAATTGCTATCCACGGTTCCTTGAATAAATTATTGCGAATAATCATTAAACAGAGAATCAGTTTCGCAAAATTTAAATGAATTGATTTAGTTTGTCTCTGATGGATGTTAGTGTTGTGCTGTGGAGGTTATTGTTGTTGCTGCTGCTTTCATTAGAGTCAAGCATTTGCTGAATTGCAATTTCATCTAAAATATTTAGACATCGTTTCAATGTACGTGTTGCTGCGGAATACTTTTCCATGTTGTGGTTCTGAATGTCTAGTTTATCGATGATACCTTTTGTTTTGGTTTGGAATATGAAACAAGTAAGTAAAAGAATGAAATGGGTCAGGCGATGGTGATCGTTGGTGTTGTTACCTACCTAATATTAATATACAAAACAGATGTAAATCTATATTCATATGCGAGTTTACTAAATGTTGAATCGATTTGAAGAGATACAACAAACATGGTAATTGGTTATCGGGATGCTGAAATGCTAATTTCTTGAATTGGTTAATGATCGATTTGATAAATTGAATAGTGTAGAATTGTTGGCTGTCGCTGCCTAGCGATTGGCTCTTTGAATAAATCATAATATGGTAGCGTAGACATTGGTAAATGAATTGAAGAGTTGTTGTTTGAAAGATTTGTGAATCAATCATCTTGGGAATGAAGTGGTCGACCAAAATATCGTAATAGCCACTTGCACTGTATGGTAGCTGAATCGACGCGACCATGACAAACAACTTTAAGGATGATTTAAAGAATTTAATTAAACCAGCGTTACTATTAATAAGCTAATTTCAACTAATTAGTAAGTAGCTAAACTAAACTTAAGTTGTATGTGCATACCTTTATCACTTCCGTCGAATGGTGCTCAGAGATACAAGATATGTCAATGGTATTGTGAATGATATTCATATCCTTGGTGAAGTTCTTTGTGTACTTATTGGCTGGTACAGTGAGGCTAGGTTTATACTGGCAGCTTGGTGGTGTTTACTATAGTACATTATTCTTTGTTGTAAAATCGAGTCTACCTGTACGTCCAACATATCTAGTACTTTGCTATTGCTCTTCAGCATCAGTTCAATGATGTCGTATATTTGTTGTACTTGATTAGGTGCCAGCCATGTTTTGTTGTATAGATCCAAAATCATGTTGTACAGCTTTGATATTATCACTTGATCATCTAATTTGTAGTTGCTGAGCAACTGCTCTAAACATTCGAGTACAAATGTAATCTTTAGTGGGTCCACACTGTCTGCATTTTGGACGAGCAGAGGCAGGATGATCTCGTCATACAAAGCCACAAGATATTCATGAAGTATGGTATTGGACTGTGATTTGATTTCTGTAAGCAAGAAGTCAATGAACATTCGACAGTTGGTTCTCGATTGATCTGAGGCCATAAATTGTTGCTTCATTAACTGAGCAAACATCATCGATGGTTTAAAGTATGGGAAGTGTTTGGTTATCAAAGTAACCAAGAACTGCTGTTGTCCTTTGTTCTTAATAGAATTCTTTAGAATATGTGTAATCACATCTACACTATCAATAATAGATAACTATTGATTGCATCACAGTATTATTAGTTGAGTGATGATATCCTAGGATACGTATGAGCTCCTATACTTACCAATTGTAGCTCAATGAAATTATCATCACAATGCTGTTCCTCACTGTTGGAAAGTTGATTTAAACATTTAGTTATAGATATATCCAAGCTCCGATTGTAGATGTTTGTATAGGTCTGCTTTAGGTGTTGGAATGGATCTTGAGTGTATTGTTGATTGTCCATCTGTAGCTCCTCCACTATTCTAAACATTGTGGACACAAATGATTGAAACGATTGATTATTCAGTTGCCTTGCCAGCACCGATTCCAAACAGGTACTAGCAATATCATTGATGAATTCAATATTTATCTATATCGATAGAATCCAAGAGTTAATATTGTAGATACTTTCAAAGGTGCATATGGAGATTCAAACCTACATTTAGCTTTGTTTGTAAATAATAAAAGTAGAAGTATATGATCCAAATAGATTCATAGTCCATCGGTATGCTTCTGTTGATTTTAAGATCGTTTAAATAATGGTACCATCTATTTTGAATAGCTAATTTGTTAGTATCTATTGAGGAAATAGTATAGGTATGCATCGACATGCATCATGATTCATGGTGCAGCTTACATTGATAATAGATGATTGAATATATTCTGTTGATTTGGAAGTAGATTAGATATATAGTAGGGTATCCAAATAAATGTAGAGATTAAATCGATTTCATTGTCAATGGTGATGCAGTCATAAACAAAGTGTATATGTGTTTCTAACTTGTGACATATATTATTGTTGCTGTTGCTATTGGGCTTTCCATTCCTGAATAGATACAACGATGGCTTTAACAATATCAATAGCTCAACATTGGAATACAAGTCTAAATGTTTCTTGAAATGTATATAGGGAGGAGTCCATACTTCTCCATTACCAAGTGAATCAACCATAACATCATTAACTTTAGATTCTTCAATTTTGTTATCAATCAATGAATGCTCATCTTCGATTGTAACATCATTGGATTGTGGCTTTTGTCGTAGTTTATAGTTGTTTATATAGCTATAGATTTTAAAGTTTAGTATGCCAATGTTTGCTATAGATATAGATGTATATAAAATTGATTGATGGTAAGTGTAAGTAAGCCGATCATTCATTCATTTAATATCAATATGGTAGATTGACATACGCTTTTCAAACTTTTGGTTGCTGAGTATGGTTTGAATTGACTTCAATGGATCGATGTAGTATTCTGCATTGTCGAAAGTATCTAGTGATTTCCACTCTTGTACAACGGATTGATAGAAGCACTCTAGCAACTCAATATATTGTTGTCGCTCCAAATGTTCCCATTCATTGACCAGCAGATCAATGAAAACCAATGTAATTCTAAATCTAGTATTCTCATCATTGATTACTCTTGAGTGTCGTTCAATGACTTTGATAAAGTAAGATACGAATAGAGCTAATGACAAAAGAGATGATTTGAAGCATTTGTAGAGTAAGTGCAGTAAGGAGTGCAAGACCACAGGCAGTTGAGCAGACAGCCCGATTGATAACACAGATTGAAACAGAGATTCAATCAGTTGCAATGCCTCGATTTGGTACTTTGATTGCAGTTTGTCAGTGCCACGATTGATAAGAAGATATTCTAGATAGCAGAGTAAATTGACTCTGTCCAGGATATAGAGTAATAGATAGAGTGGCATTTTCAGATCGTAATCATTATCATTGAAAGCGCTATCTAAATCACCATTTCCCAGATAATCCAAGCTCTCTTCATCTTTCTTTTCAATAGTAGCTGCATCACTCTCTCTATTCCTATAGTAATCAGTATGTTTAAATAGGAAAGAAAATACTACTCTCGATATCTTATCGCTCTTGATGACCAATTTATGAATTTGATTTACAATTGAATCGAGTTGGTTATTATCAAGAAGACATGTTTGTTGTTCCTGTTGTTCTTGTTCTTGTTGTTGTTCTTGACATTGCCCTAGTCTTAGTCCTATCCTTTGTTGTGGTTGTTGATCAATAATCAATCTCAAAGACAATGATATTGGTAAAAGATGATCCTAAAGATTCGATTAGTATCTTGTTTCATTAAGGAATCTATCAAATGGTTGAGTTTAATGAATACTTTTTTAATGAAATAGCTTGGTTTATTATGATCTGATTCAATCAGAGAGGAAAGTTGATTCGATATATTGTCTCTTGCAGAACGAATCTCAATGATTGTCAAGTCTTTTAGTCTTTTCTGTTCTTTGGCTTGGCATTTGATAAAAGGTCAATAGTAAACATAATATGATGAGCAGACTAAGTAGATAAATGCAGTAGTAGTTATAGTACTATAAGATTTATTAAACATTGGAGAAGATCACGAAGATCGTGTGTCGTTTTGAGTGGTGAAGATTTCGATCGGTTCTCGTCGTAGTTTTTAAGTTTTGTTTTTGGAGTGAAGGGAGGAGTGGAGTATTCGATAGCGATTCGATTGGGTATGGCTAGATCTAGTTGATGGTCATGCGATATGCGTAGCCACTTCCACTGTCACTTCCAGTGTAACCACTGTTGCCGCTAGATGTGTAGTCATCGTTGCCAGAGGTTCCACTGTTGCCGCTGGAGGTGTAACCATCATTTCCAGAGGAACTGCTGCCTCCTGTGTTGCCAGAGGAAGAAGATGATGCTAATCTTCCGGCAGAGGAGGAGGAGGACGATGATGATCCGCCGCATATTCCAACCATGTTGCATGCTTCGGTTGGACTGTTGGAAGTTCTGACATCTTTGATCAATTGTTGTCCATTGTCTGCGACCACTTTTTGGCAGGTTTGGACCCACGATGGATCTTTGAAAACCTGGCAATCATTATTGAGTTCGGCAATGATAGTGGGAACACTCTGATTATCCTTGATGTAGGCGACAATTTGGCCTGCCAGATATTCGCAGGAAACACATTGGAATCCAGATCTACTGCCAAGATTTGGTGAGCTGCCACCTGTGGTTGAGCTTGTTGACTGTGTAGTTGTGGTTGTTGTCGATGGTGTACAAATACCAATTTCAGTACAAACTACATCTGGACTCTCTTTGTTTATGATTCTCCTGATGGCTTCTGGCATATAGGTTGCGACAATGGTTTTGCAATCAGTTGACATTGAGCCAAGAATATTACAACTCTGTTCCAAAGCATCGATGATCTCATCGACAGTCTGGTTCTTCTCGATGTATCCTTCTATTTGACTGACTAAATAGTTACAAAGATTGCATTCCAATTTATCAGTACCCAATCTATTTACAACAGCCACCTGTTTCTTTTTTTGATTCTTTGGTTTTTCTTGTGGTTGCTGTGGTTGCTCTTGTTTTATATAGGATTTACAAATGTCATTGGCCGATAGCCTAGTAACCAAGACATCATTGATGATTGAGAAGTCATCAAATGATACGATATCGTAGCAGAGCTCCGACAATTCATCTTGCATGAAATTGCATACTTCGAGGAGCTCTGTTTGAACCTGAGAGTTCTCAATTGATTTTCCAAGCACTTCCTGTGACTTTTCATAAGATTCAATAAATCCAACCATGAACTTGCACAAATCAGCATTGTTATTGTTGCTGCTGGTGCTTGTCTTGTCTGCTCCTTTTGATGCTGCTGATACCATTGAGTTTGCAACTCATGATAGCCATCATGCAAAGCAATAACACTGCACTGGTAGTACTAATACAACTATATCTCTTTCTATTATTACTCTCCATCACCAACACAAATTAAATTAAATGTTTCTCAACAACCAAAAGACATTCTATTTACTGCTACCACACAACAGACCTTGGGGCAAAGACTCAGACTATACCCATCAAAAAAAACATTAAAAAAAAAACATAAATCATAAACCCCCCACACCGATTATTCAATTGCATGCGGGTTTATTCAAAATGCTATTTTTGAGTTGTTTGATATATTTGCAGAATTATTTACTGCAAATCCTTATTTGGTTAAGTAATGATTGATTTAAATAACAAATCCAAATTTGTCAATCACTCAATTTAGATATTTAATAAGTGTTAAGTTTTCTATTGACAAGTTGATATTGAATGTTAATTCAGTTAATTACTAAATTGATCATTGTCAATCAAATGTCTATCTATAACCAACAATTGGTGATGATGATGGTGAGCAAGCTGAATTAAATGGAACAACATACCTTTTTAAAACAATAGAATGCATTATAAATAGTCTAGAATTCACATGCTCTTTCATTGCACAATTGTTTATTATTCACTGATCAGCAGTACATATAGTTATCATATTATATTCTTTATTCTTCTTTACAATCATGGCAAAGAAATCTGCTGCTTCCACAACAACTACAACTCACAGTAAGATCAGACAATCCAAGAATAGGAGACTGACCCATGACTCTAATTTCAATGACAATGGGAATGCAAGTACCTTTGAGGATAATGCAACCAAGGTGTCAAAGACATCTCCGCCACCTACTTGTGAATCACCAAAGAAACTTAAAAAGTAATTATTATTTGATTTGATTAGATTAGATTGATCTGTTATATTAACGATGTTATTAATACTTTAGCTATGAGAAATCAAAGAGAGAAAGAGAGAACCACTGTGCCAGTGAAAGAAGAGGAAGAGAAAAGAGAAAGAGTCTGATGTCCCAGTTGGCCAGTCTGGTGGAATTCAATACCACTCCCAACAACAAAAAGCCAACCACGGCAAATATATTGACAAAAGCAATAGAGCTCATCAGTGAATTCAAAGCAAACAGTAATAACTTAAATGTTCAGGTTTCTCAACAAAAGCTTCCCAATAGCCAATTACAAGACAATACCATGGATTGGTCATCGCCAAATTGCAGAGAAGATATTACATCATGCCAAAGTCATCCCTCACACAAAGGAAACAATCACACATTACCCTCACTATTGCTGATGTTAGCTGATTTAGGTGTGTGCACTCCCCCACAACAACATCATCAGCATCATCAACAGCAATATTATGAATCATATTTTCCAAAATCACATTCTAATTCAAGGAATTCCAATTCCAATTCAATTCAATACTTTGACACATTTCACCCGCATAGTTTATACAATCCAGAAAGTCTCCACACTTATTCATACAATAGCTGGAGCCAATTCCATCATCATTAAAGAATCATTAATTACTTTTCCACAAAAAAAAATGTATTGTCTCTTTAATTTGTTAGTATAAGCATCATATTAAAGAAAAAGGTTCTCAACCAGATTTTTGAATTTATTTTGAGACCTATCTATTATGGTGTTCATTATTGTAAAGAATCTATCCTACAACTCATTTAAATCACCTGTGATGTATTTTGTAATATTTATTTCTTTATGGGTTACCTCTACTTTTTTTTTTATTAATGGATTGGAGAATTGCTGGGGTTTAGATTGATAGGTTGATGTTCAGTTCTCAGATTCACCGTTTTCTTTAAAATTTAACCATTATTCTTCTGCTCCTCAGATGGCAATGTTTATCACAAAGTTCTTTAGATAGAGTTTAAGATCAGATACATCAATGTCCAGTTCAAACAAACCAATAAACACACAAACTCAGATGATTACAAAAAACAAAAAGACTAATAATAGGATTCACCTGTTTAAATTTGGTAGTTAAACTAAGTTGCTGTCTACAATCAAAATAGATTAACCACTCAATTCAAATTAAACTCACACAAATATTTTAAAAACTCATTCATCTTATTTACAATCAATAAAAACATAAATTATGATTCAACTGCAGTTTCATCATTCATTGTAAATATATTATTACAACAAATATAAATATATAAATATTTATATATAAATAAATATATATATTATTTTATAAATACATCCAGTGCAAAAATGATATCACAACTATAAAAGTTAAAACTTTTTTATTAATTTGATTTCACTATGATCATATCCAAAGTTTTTTTCTGGGAGAGTAAGTTATTTTTAAGGTTATCATCATTAATAATATCTAATACCTTGTTTAAATAATTAGATCCTGAAATAAATTTCTATAGATGTATGTTTTACGTTACTTAAGCTTAGGTTGTTGATTTCATTTTTGCGCTGGATGAATTTATGTTACTATTCAGTGCCCAAATGGAATTGTTTTCAAGTCTGCCACTAGATTTTATTATTAAGAATATTAATAATAATAAATTCTTGAATAAAAAATGAAACAATGTCTTTTTAACAGTCATAGTTGATCCATTATTATTGAAGTATCAATTAGAAACTTATTAGTTTTCATATGTCATTTATCAAGTTTTATATTTATGTTCTTTTATATCTTGTATTAAAAACTTTACTGAAGTTTAATTTCATTTATAATTACCAAATTATTTAATTTAAGTTATTGATTGATTATCATTTTTCAATATGAATATTTATAATGTATTGTATAATATAACAATTACAACTATACATTAATGAAATTCAACAATCTATTAATATATCAGTTTTATTTATTTTTCTAGTGAATTGTATATTGAAGCATATACTGAAGTTCATCACTCTAATATATTTTAACTCATATTTTTCCCATTCAATTTAATAATTTGAAGTTGAGGAAGTAATGAATTTCCCTTCTAGGTTAAGTCACTCATCCATTGATTCATTCATTTTAAAATATTATCTTTGACATCTAATATATAGAGATATTTTATTTATTGCTTTCTTTCTGATCTTTGAATTTATAAATTATATCTCTATCTTAACCTATTTAAGTAATCTTGATTCTCAATGAAATCTAATTGTAAATTTCTTTCATTCGGTCCTGGTCAATATTCCATATAAGTGGTTCTATTAGAACCTTTGATTATTTTTGTTTTTTTTGCAAAAATAATCATAATTAATTTATATAAAAATGTCAAAAATGATTACCACCAACATTCAAACTTTATAAATTTAAACTTTGAAATCTTCTTATTTAACCAATTTGACCCAGAAACAAACGGAAAACAGGAAAAACTAGATTCGAATCTAATCAAATATGGAACAAAAAATTAATATTACAATTTTAATTACATTGGTTATTTCATTTTTACTTCTTATTGTATCATTTTCAAGTAAGCATGAATGAAATATCTTAATATACTATATATTAATTAATATTTTAGCATATTGGTGGACTTTTAAAGAGAAATCAACTGGACAACAATTATACTACAAATTTGATGGAATCAAAAATATTACTGATGGAGTGACCTACCACCAAGAATGGGACACCAAAACAAATGAATTTGCCTACAAACTATATGTGGCTTCCTTCTCTTTTTTCTTTTATTGCATGGTTCTTTTTGATAATAAGCATGGTAATGGTAACACTCTCTATTTTTCATGAAAGATTCCAAACCAAAAGAGTTTTTCTTCAAATTACAAAATATTCACCAATGGTATTAAATATTTATCAATAATCATTCCAAAACCGTTTATATTAACTCATAGAATCATAGTCAGTTTGTTTCATGTGCTTCATTGCGACATTTGTTTTCGTTGGTTTGCCAACGAATTTGAAAAAAGATTGTCTAGAAAATGGAAGTATCTACCCGAATGATGGAAGTGGAAGTACTCTAGATGCTATATGTGATGAAGAACATCATTATCATTTTTTTGGAAACAATAAACTACATAGTTTGGCACCCCACAACCGGTTGGATCATTATTTGTATCACCACAGGACTTACCTTTATATCCACAATTCTATCTATGCTATTTTCAACATTCACTGATAAACTAGATGATATGAACTCCAGAGAAAGAAAATATTTATTATAGCTTATTATTTAATCAATAATAAAGTATAAAATTTATCAATCTATTTATATTAAACCACCAAAAGACTTAATTCGAATGACTATTCTCTGTGTAACATCGAACTTTCACCAAACATGAAGAAATGGATAAATATATAATGTTTTGTTCCATCACGTTCTACTCTGATCTTTTCTCATTTGAACACTATAAATATAAAGAAGAATAAATTCTTGATTCTGGGTAAGGATCAAGCACTATGGGCCACAATGAATCCACTAGTGATTGGGTTTGAGGGGGTGAAAATAATTAATTGGGCGACTCGACTGGTTGATTTTAGTTTTTCAAATCAAAACCAAAAATGGTTGCATTGTGATATATTAGTTTGAATTCTAGTGAGTAATAAGAATGATAGGTTTTGTTAAAGGTGTAAATCGAAAGAGTTTAACTTCTACATTTGCACTACTCATAAGTAAACGAAACTTTAGTGGTGGAGCTGCCAGTACAATCACCAAACCACTTGAAGGATTCAAAGTTTTAGATTTAAGTCGCGTCTTGGCTGGTCCATGGTCTTCGCAGATTCTTGGTGATCTTGGTGCCGATGTCATTAAAGTAGAATCGATACAGGGTGATGATACAAGACAATGGGGTCCACCTTTTTATAAGGTATTTACCTAATGTTTGAATGACATTATAGATTGATACATTGTTTATATAACATTATATCATCGTGCATTTCGATATGTATAGGATCCAAAAGGTAATATAAATACAGCATACTTTAGCTGTACAAATAGAAACAAAAAATCCATTGCACTCGACTTCTCTAAACCTGAAGGTCAAAAGGTAAGCTTCATCATGAATGAATTCATTGAGTGTAGAGACAAGACACCTTAATCTTACCTTATATACACCCATACATATATAGATAATATATGAACTGGCTAAAGAATGTGATGTACTCTTGGAAAACTTTAAAGTTGGAGGTTTAGAAAAATATAATTTAGATTACAAAACAATATCATCTATCAACCCAAGTATGTGAATGTTGTGCAACCACTACTATACATGAATGCATTCATAACCAATAACCATTATAATCATTATTGCTATTATTAAGGAATTGTATATTGTTCGATTACTGGATTTGGACAAGATGGTCCGTGTGCAAATCTACCTGGATATGACTTTGCCATTCAAGCAATGGGCGGACTGATGAGTATTACTGGAACAGAGAAGGAACCAATGAAATGTGGAATTGCAATTGTCGATATGATGACTGGAATGTATGCAAACATCGCTATTCAAGCTGCGCTACATATGAGAAACAAAACAAATCGTGGTCAATATATAGATATTAGTCTCCTCGATGTTCAAGCTACATTCCTTGCCAATCAAGCAGCAAACTATCTCATAACTGGGGACAATCCAAAAAGAATTGGTAATTCTCATCCAAGCATCTCGCCTTATGACTCATTGAAATCGTCAGACGGATTCTTTGTCGTAGCAGTTGGTAACGATTCACAATTTCACTCATTATGTAACACTCTTGGTGTTGATAAAGCGATCAGTGGGCACCCTGATTTTGAAAGTAATCCTAAGCGTGTGCAAAACAGACAGGCGCTCTTGGAACACTTGAATGCTAAATCAGTATCCAAGACCACTAAAGAATGGATTGATCTTCTTGGCAAAGCAAACGTACCATCCTCCCCTATTAATAACTTCTCCGAAGTCTTTTCACATCCCCAGATTCAACATCGAAACTTGGTCTGGGAGTTAGATCTTAACAGCCAACCACAACCTGATTCTAAGAAGCAACATAAGCAGCCACCTAAAGTCTATGAGGTCGATAAACTCAAGCTAGTAGGTTCTCCAATTCATTTCAGCGAAAGCAATCTCCATAGCTCAATATCTTCCAATACACCTCCACCTACACTTGGTCAGCATACTAAGGAGATTCTTGAAAGTATAGGACTATCAGATTTGGAAATTAAAAGATTGAGGGATTCAAAAATAATAAACTAATCCAATCATGATTGGCTATGGTATTTTATTAAAGTTGGAATTTCCATTGCAAAGGTACGGAGGATATTGAGATGAGGAAGCCGCTGTTGTTCTCTTGTATCTTTTCATAGATTTCCTTGACGCGATACGTGAAGTTGTTGTAACTCAGGTCAAGTACGTGGAGAGTTGGATTGGTTTTGAGTATATTGGCAAAAGCAATGGCACCTTTGTCGTCGATATGATTCTCGCTGAGATTAAGCTTTCTCAGATAATGATTGTCCTTGATAGCTTCTGCCAAAGCGACAGATCCAGCACTTCCGACACCAACATATGCCATTTCGAGATGTGTCAGTGATTTGTTCTGTGTGAGTGCGTAAGCCATGAGCGGACCAAACTTTGAACTCAAACTATTTTGACAGAGATTCAGCAATTTTAATGTATTGTTGCATGAAAGGGAGTTGGCAATGTGCTGTGCACCACTAAATTCGATTTGATTATTCGACACATCAAGCATTTTAAGAGTGCTATTTTCCAGTAATACTGCTCCCATTTCTTGACCAAAATTGTTACCGAGTTGATTGAGTGATAGCGATAGTGATACAATGGATTTGTTGACCTTGAGTGATTGTGCCAATAGTTTACCAGCCAAGTCATTGATTCTATTGTCAGAGAGATTGATTCGAGTCAAAGTGTGATTGATCGCCAATGACTGAGCAATGTCCTTGATGTCAGCACCAAGCTGATTGCATCTAAAGTTTAGATCGGTCAATGATTTATTGACCTTGAATGAATTTCCCAATGCTTTGGCAGTGAAATGCTTGAGTTGACTGTCTGCCAGATTCAGTTCGGTAACAGATGTGTTGGTTGCAAGTGTCTCTGCGAGGAGAGATCCAGAATTGTCGTCAATACGATCAAGATAGATGACCTCAACAACATTATTGACTTTAAGTGACTCTGACAAAATAGCGGCGGTTTGTCCGTTGATATAGTTCCATCCAAGATAGAGCTTGCGCAGAGTACGATTGGTTCGCAGAGAATTGGCAATGGCAACACCACCCTCTGGTCCAATAGAATTGTAAAACAGATCTACACAGGTCAAAGTTTTGTTCTTTGTGAGCGCCCCAGCAAGACTGATAGCGGTTTGGTTACCAAGCTTGTTGAGACGGAAGTCGAGTATTTGAATGGTTTGGTTTTCGTGGAGTGCCTGGATGATATCGACAACGAATTCATCTTCGAGATTGTTATTTCTGAAAGAAATATGAGTAATGGAGGTATTTGTGCGCAAAGCGTGACCAATCTCCTCAAAATTGTCTGGTGATACCCATCGCTGGTAGAATCTAAAGTACTCCATTGTAGAACAATTTTCAAAGAATGATATGAAGAGTGATTTGGAGAATACATTTGTCATAATAGGTTTAGAAGTTGCTTTGTAGAACTTGTCTGGAAGACGATCGGGCATAGTGTGTTTGAGGATATTGATGAACTTTTGGAACGATGATGATTTGTCGAGAATCATAGCTACATAGTAAAAGTTGAAACGACGTCCACCCTCAATGATACCTTTGGAGACGAGACGAATCAGAGACTTCAGATGCTTGGGAGACTTAACGACGAAGTGGTGGAAGACCTGTGGGGTTATCTCCTTTGCCCAGTACTTGCAAACGAGTGACATTGTCTGCAGATCCTGGTTGGGGTTGACTTTTGTGACGTTGTTGTTGTTCATGCTCGATTGCAGCGATGTTGAGAGTGGTTGTCCACTTGTGGAGAGAGACGATTCCTGACCAGGTCTGCTGCTTGGCAGAGGTGGAGAGCGATACTCCAACTTGATCTCTGACTTTTCTCCTTCGATTCGACTCTGGACAAGGAAGTTCAATATCTTCAAAATCACGGTGTGTGGCAAACTGTTGAATCTGTTATCAGCATTGCTAGACATCAAACTGGATGCGCTGCTATTGGCACTACCACTCAGGCTGCTAGCACCACCAAAGCTGGTAACTAAATTGATACTATTGTTATTATTGTTGCTGATGGAGGTGGCCATGGGAGACACCATGGTATTTGGGATGTTGAAGGTGTGTTGTTGTCATGGTTGTATACGTAGTTGTGCATGGAACTTCCACGTGGCGGTGAAACTGAAAGTTGTTCCATCTGCGATTTTAGATGTTTCTCTTTCTTTTTATCTTTATCTTTGTGTTTTGGCGAGAGTGACTTCAAAAATGCCAAGGGAGAGGAGGGTCGTCTTGGTCTTGTTCGGGCACCATCACCATGACCATCTCTCATCTTTTCAACTTCACCATCACTGTTGAAATCTAAATGCTGAAACTGTTGATGATATTGTTGATGCTGCTGTGGGGGTGGTGGCTGTACTATAATAGGTATACTGGCAATGTTATTGCTACCACTATTATTATTCGAAGGTGGTAAAGGTGGAGGTAATCTAACTAATTTTTGTGTACTATCATTATTATCATTATTATTATTATTAGTTGTTAAACTATTACTATTTTTGTTATTAAGTGTATGATCTTCTTTTTTAACATCTTCATTTTTAACCATATTTCAATAATAGATCTTTAATATATATATTTATAAATAAAAATAATTTAATTAAGTTTTATTTATTTTATCTATTTTTAATTTAATGAATTTATTGTATTGTATTGTATTTTATTATCAGTTAGTTTAAACCCAATATTAAACAACAACAACAACAACAAATTATATGAATAGAATATATAAGTATGTATATATTTATACAATGGTTGATTATTGTTAATATATTTATTATTGTTTAAATTTTATTTTTAAAATGAAGAAGTCATTGATTTTTTTGACATTACACGATAATAAGTAATTCAACAAACTATTATTATTTTTCCGTGTCTTATAGTAAAATTATTACCCCACCATTCAAAAAAATCTATGTTTATTTTGATACCAGCTTATATACAAGGGTTGTATTTATTATAAATTAAAAAAAACAACAAAAAAGATTTCAATATTTTATTATTAGTAATAAAGTAAAGATGATATAGATAATCTGGTATCTATCTTTAAAACATATGGACTGAATGAGCTTCAATGAGATAATTTTAATATTATTATTATTTGTAGATTTTATATTTCTTTAATAAATAATTAAATCTTGATAGTTCGTTTAACACATTATGTTATTATTATTTGTATTACGATTTGCCATTTAATAAATCAATGAAATGTTGGTGATTTCCCATGGATATGACAATGCCATCCTTGTTTTGTATTTTTTGATCGGAGTAGTCGAGGTTGTTTCCTGCTGGGTCGGTTAGATGTCCACCACAGGCAGCAAGGATTGCGTGAGGTGCACATATGTCCCAAAGCTTCGAGCCGACTGTGGGGAAGACATAGACATCGGCAAGTCCTTCAATGACCATTAGGGCTTTAAAACCTGCCCCACCAGCACGAACTACCTTGTCAGGCTTGATGAGCTGGACAGCACGATCCACCTTCTCGTTGTAGTGTGAAGCGGTGGTGGCGAGGATGATCTTTCCACGGTCCTCTGGTTGGCGACGATCGCGCACTCCAACTACAGGGATACCAACAATTCCGTAGACTGAACGTCCGACCCACTGCTCTGCGTTGGCACATGCATCTCCAGCACCGTCTACAAATGGCTGGTGAATTACACCGGCAATGGGCGATCCAGCACGACTAATTCCAATCAGAGTCATCACACACTGTACATTTCCAAGGGTAAATTCACGAGTTGCGTCAAGTGGATCGATAAACACAATCAGTTCATTGAGAGGCACCGAAATTGGATCGTAACTCAGTCGACTAAGCGATGGTGGTACCTTTGGTGCATCGCCTACTTGCAGTTCTTCCTCACCAATAATTCTAATCTCTGGCCAATGACTTCTCAAACCAGCAACAATATGTTTCTGTACAGTGATATCGGCGATTGTAACAGGGTCATCTACATCTCTAGAATAAGCTCATTAGAGTTGCTGTACATATATTAACGCAACGAAAGTAAAGTAGGAGCCACTTACTTGAACTTGATATCCAAAGATCCAGATCTATAAATATTTCTTATAATATCACCAGACTGCTCTGCAAGCTCCAAGCAAACTGATACCAACTCAACAAGATTGATACTCATATTATTAAATAAGTTTAGATTTAATAGTACAACAATATATATATATATATTTGTAAAATGCAAATAAATCACTATTTTAAGATCAATTTGATCAGTGGGGGTTGCAAATCAATCATTTTTTATTGAATTTGATGGCAATGTTGATCGGTCATAGACAAATTAACTGTGGATTATTTATTTAGTCTTTTTTGACATGGAGGCGATGTTGGAAATGATACGCTTCTCGACAGCAAGTTGAGTCTTACCCATGAGACCCAATAAGAAGATGCACTCGAGAGTGACGAAAAATGGGGCAATGAAGACTTGGAAGATATTGTCAAGCAATGCTGGACGACGACCCTCAAATACACCGTGACCAATGAATTGGAAGATCCACGATGCGATATGAACTGCCAAAGCAAACATAAATGCATTTTGCATATGTAAAATTGTGTATTCAGCCAAATAGTTGGCAGCCATGATCCAAACCAATCCAACAAACTAAAGGAACCGGAATAGATGTTTAGGGTTTGTTTTTTAAATGCAAAACCAAAATTATTGGTTTAGTTATTATTACTTACACCAACTCTTAGATCAAGGACACAGTAGTAGAGTGAGATTAAAAGTGCGATTGGGGTGGTGATGGATACTGGAAGCAATGGGCTGATTTGATTCAATTGTTGTAAATATGGGAGTGCCTGTGGTACAGACACGAATGAAAGCATCACAAATGCAGTATATAAGATTGCTGGTACAAATACAATATGGATAAATTTATTTCTAAATATGATTTAGACGAGTTAGTCATTTAAAGTTCAACTAGCAGGATATTCAGACGTCATCACTCAATCCAATCTATTCAATGGGCACGACATTCAGGAGTGAATCTTTCACTGACATTACCACTCAGTCACACTATAAAGATTTGGTTGAACAAGCAGTGCTTTAATAACATACACATTATTATGGTGATAGGCACCGTAGGATGCGGCTTGATCTACTAAGTTGAATAAAGCCATGTTTTTAGTGATTGAGTTGTTTGTAATAAAGATGAAAATTAACTAGTAATAGTAACTGTTGTGCAAAATGACAGACAGACACATAGGGCTCCTTTTCAGTTCAATTTTAATTTCAGCTTGAAGATTTTTAATAAATATATATTTTTATTTTAATTTTTAGTTTTGCAATGATGATGGCAAATGTTATCATTCATCGGATAGTAAACAACATAAATTACCATTTTTATCAATCATTTCTATAACATTAAAATCTAACTTCCATTGCTAATTAATGTAATTAATGATCCCCTACAATCATTCTTTGAAGTTAGAAACTCACTAATTTCTTTTATTTATAATCAAAAAATATTAATAGTTATAACTGATAATTATATTATGACAATAAAACACCAATGAAATGTAATAAACTAAAAAATATTGGATTAGACTTGAAAATTCTATTACAATCTATGATTTTACTGATATTTCCTAATAATCCAATGAACAACATTGTTTTTTCAAAAAAATTAGTTAAATTCGAAAAAAAATAGCAAATTGATGATGTAACTATGTTTGTATTGTTTTGTTTTTGTATCAACATTTTCGTGGTTTGCAGCAACATTCCAAGTTGTATAAATTTATATTTATTTTTTATACAACACCACTACTTTTTCTACGTAACACTTCATTGTATTTAGTTGTTGTTGTTGTTGTTGTTGTTTGAGATACTAAAGCAAAGCAAAGTAAAACATATATACAAAGCAAAATAAAGAAAAGTCATTCATTCATTTATTCATTAGTACAGTATCATCAGCAGTAGCAAACATTACAACATCATAACATAACTGTATAAATACTAAACAACAAAGTTTGACTTGTTGTTGTAACTTGGGAAAAGTAGCAAATGGCAAAAGATGACGATGATCAGACGTGGGAGCATCTGCTGGAGCGATGGCCTCCTGGGACAGGCCGTATACGCGTGTCATGCATATACGTAATAAGATTGAGGAACACTTTGAAAAGAAGACACCGCTGCCCGACGAGCACAGAGCGCTCGTGTGGCAGACTATTGAACATCTAGACAAGCTCATGGAAAAACCCGAGAATAAAGACACCTACCAGAATCAACTGCTCATCTCAGATACCGAGATAGACTCAGATGTCGCCACAGACGTCGCCAGAACCTATCCATCATCAGACTACAAAAAGAAATTGAAATCAAAACAGAAATCAAAGTAAGCTTATAGATAGATATAAGATCGATCAAAGATCTGAGATATACTGATATTCTCTTAAAATAGTTGTAAACAGACTTTGTATAATGTATTGAAGGCATATGCAAATTATAATAATGAAGTTAAATATACACAAGGAATGAACTATTTGGCATTGGTACTGCTATGCTATTTCAGTGAAGAACAATCATTTTGGCTAATGGATATACTTATTAAAAAACATGGAGTATGTAACTCAATCACCTATCAATCAATCAATGCAATTCTTAGAAATATATGACTAATCATCTTAAATTATTATTAGATGAGGCACTTCTTTAGGAAAAGTAATACATTACTTCCATCGTATATAAAGATCTTTGAAAATGAATTGGGTTTCCATCTACCGGCGCTTTCAAAGCATCTGTCCGAATCCGGTATCAAAGTGTATATGTTTATTCAGTCGTGGTGGAGCACCATTTTTGTATATATTTTACCAGTAGAGTCAATATCAATTGTTTGGGTAAAGTATTGGTTGCTTATGTCGTACATTCAGTATGGATGCTGTCCCACCTGATATGATAAATATTAACTATATTATGTTATCCTATTGATTAATTTAGGATTATTTCTTTTGGGGATCGAATTCAAATGGTATGGCTATTGAAGTTTTATTTAGATTATCTATTGCTTTGCTGAAATTGCTGGAAAAGCTACTGCTGCTCGATGGTTTGTCGCAGTTTTTCGAAACCATCAGAAACAAAGCACCTGGTGTGAATCCACTGGAGCTGGTTTACCTGGCAAAAGGTGTCGTTCTGACGGATGAAACCACTAAATTTCTAAGAGACAAAGTGACTGCCCTATCGGTCCAGGAAGATGGACTGGTTCTCAGCACAATTTCACCAGACACAAACAAACAACTATCATCAAAATCAACACACAAACACCATGACAATGACGAAGAAGACTCGGAGGATATTGAAAACCTGATATTCATCAGTGATGAGGAGAACTCAATCGATTCGCTGGAAGATAATGATTTGTACCTCGAGGAATTTGACCGTCGTGGGAAATGTTTTGTAAACTAAGTTAACTTATTGACTTGGAAATGAAGAATCAAATCACAGACACATGCTTGCATACTCTCATTCTCATGAGGATGGAATGATTGAAAAGAAAGACAAACATTAAACTCTTGTATAAATCAAACTGATAAATATTGAATGAATTGATCATATTTCTTCTTCTTCTTCTTCTTCTTCTGTTTTTCTGCACACTAATGAAAGATGATATTGATTTAGTTGGAATGGATTGGATTGGATAGTTTATTTTGGTATCTTTGTCACTACTATTGTCACTGTTATTTCTATTATTCAGCTCTCATTTCTAAACCGTATGGAATTAGAATGGCAAGTGCTGGCAAGAAAATGAATCTTGAATTTCTCCAACCACTGAGAAGAACGATGTTACCGACCACTGGGAACAATTGATTGATTGCAAACAATGATGATGGTGCAAATACGAGATTCTTTACCTTTCCAAAGGCTGATAGTTCGTTGTCCTTATTTGCTGGAGGCTTGGAGTCGGCTGCCGAGGTTTGGCCTTGGGTTGAGATGGTTGACTCGGCTGCCGCTGTTTCCTCAGCAGCACTCTTTAGTTGATCACGTAGACGATTATCGATCTTCTTTGAGTAATATTGTGGGTAGAGACTGATCGATGCCAATGATCCTGCAATGAGAATGGCAATGGCACCTGTGACACCTTTGGCATTCTTGTAGATGGAGTCGTTGGTGTAACGAGACCATCTGTAGGAACAGTAGAGGTATGCTAGAGGTGCCATCAACGCATTGTAAGAGAGATGTAGTCTGTACAGCTCGTGGTTGGTCATCTCCTTGTGCTTTGAAATGGCTGTGCCAACGGGAGGAATGTATTTACCGTTCAAGATACCCAGGAACTGCTCGCAGTAATTGGATATCAATACATTCTTTGATTTATGAAGGTGGAATATGACACCTCTGATTCTTGGAAGCAATGTGTAGTTGTCACCTATGAATAACAAGCAGTGAATCTAGTCAATACTTCACCATGTAGTTGTATATGACACAACAATACCTACGATTAGAAAACAAAATCTTAAAGGTCTCAACTGCAATCTCCTGGAGGTACAATGACTCAGAATGTGCGAGTTGATTGAGGTTATCGATGAATTGATCTGAGTTTAACAAATGCTCATGATTGGATTCTAAATAATATTTTTGGTAACAAAGAGATCAATTAGATTGAGTAGGATGGTATCATCTGGCAGATCTAAGCTTACTAATATTCATTAATGCAAACCAAAGATTGGCTGCAGCTTCGCAGTTCATTCCTCTGAGAAGCATTGTTTTGGCAACAATTGAGGAGGCTCCACTTTTGACAGCCTGTTCTCCAAATATCTCTATTCATGTTGTATGAACAATAGCCTTGTTAGTTGCATTTATATTATAAGAAGTCCAATAATATTAAATTGGCTTACCATAGCCTCTGGATATGAATTCTTGGAGAGCACGAATGGCAGTTGCTTGGACAGTTGGATCTGAATCATCCAATGACTTTACCAATACATCTACAATACCATTCTTGAATAACTTTTCAATTGTATAGTCTGCAAGCATATAATATAATATATATTAATATATTTCCAAAAAGAGAGATATATTTATCTATTAAATGAGGATAGGGTAGTACATACACATTGGTGCTCTGGAATCGATATTCAAGAGCGCTTCGTTACGCTCGAGTGGATTCTCATTGTTGAGTATATTGTTGATGTCTTCCAACATGTACTTCTCTCTGAAGCTGTGATAGTTCCATACAAGGTTGACAGCGACACTAGATATCAATACACCAACACCGATCCAAAAGAATCTTGGTACTCTTTGGAACTCTACAACCAGAATACATTATTAAATAATATTAGCTTGACAATGTGACTGACAAAACTATGTTCATCTACTACATTACCTTCTTGATTATGATTAACCAATGAATCCTCAAGAGAATCTAAATGTTCATGGTCTGTTTTCTTAGAGGAGGAAGATGAAGAAGATGATGATGATGAATTTGAAGAACCCGATGAAGTTGATTGATATCTATGTAGCTTTGTGGCGAATGAAGATGATTGTTTGTGAATGATTGAGTAATAAATAGGTCGATCTTAATTTGGGTATTGTTGTTGTTGTTGTTGATGTTAATACATTAATACTACAGTTGTTGTTGATGTTGTTTATGATTAGATTTCCTTTTTAAATATTGATATTTATATACATGATGATGGTTTGTGGCATTGTTTACTAATATTCTTAATCATTTGATGAAGTACTTAGTTAGGTTTGATATTGAAAAGTAAATTAATTTAATGATTGGATTGGATTATCTTTGAATATCTATGAATGAAATATATATATTGATTAATTAATTTATGAATGAAAATCAGTCAGCAATCAGAATCAGCACTTTTTAGCAAAAAATCAGTCAATCAAGTCAAAACTTCATAGGTAGTGGCAAATTCGTTCTTCAACACAACACATAAAATCATCAAACTTCAAATTCGCAACGCAAACAACAGTATATGATTTTCATTGAAAACATTGATTTTTCTTACTCATCTCTCTTAAATAAAACATAACCATTAATTAAGTAATAATAAATGTTATAACAACAATCAAATTGGATAAATAAATAATAACACTATTTCATTCATACACTAAATTAATAATTAACCGGATTAATTTGACCTGATATCTATATGTATATACTATAATACTACATTAATAGATTATCTTTTTTACAACATTCCATATTTTTAAGTAATTTAAGGATGAATGATGGGATTTGATGTTTTTGTTTTGAGTATAACGTTATCGTTTTGTTGTGAAATTAAAAAAATAAATTCAAAAATGATAATTGCCAATAATCTTTCGGTTGACGAGAGATTCAAATTTTCGTCTTTTTTTACTATTATTAATAATAATTATATTATTATTTTTGTGATACACTGACTACACTGCGTTGTTTGTTGTTGATACATTTATACATTAACTTAAAAACAAAGTAGTCGATTTAGCACATAGTAATAAACGATGTCTTCAAGTAGGTAGTTAGTAGTAGAATCAATCAGTATAGTCTGCATGCCCACTTCACTTGTGTTGTGTGGTGTGTGATCTATTGCATTCGATTTGATTGAACAAAACTCAGAGTTGATATTAATTTGGTTAAAAATCACATGAATAGAAACTACAGTCAAGAAAACCACTGCTGCTACCACTGCAGTAGCTCCTGCTACTAAATCAAAGGTTGCAGAGAAGAAGGTTGCAGAGAAGAAAGTTGTAGAGAAGACCACTACTGCAGCTCCAGCCAAACCAGCTGCTGCAGAGAAGAAGGCTGCCCCAGCTAAGCAAGCCGCTGCAGTTGAAAAAGAAGGCAACTGCTGCTCCAACCAAACCAGCTGCTGCAGAGAAGAAGGCTGCTACTGCTGCCCCAGCAAAGACTGCTGTAGTTGAAAAGAAGGCTGCTCTAGCCAAACCAACTGTCTCAGAGAAGAAGGCTGCTACCGCTGCCCCAGCAAAGACTGCTGCAGTTGAAAAGAAGGCAACTGCTGCCCCAGCCAAACCAGCTGCTGCAGAGAAGAAGGCTACCCCATCTAAAACAAGCCGCTGCAGTTGAAAAGAAGGCTGTTACTCCAACTAAACCAGCTGTTGCAGAAAAGAAAGCTGCACCAACACCAAAGAAATCTAATACACCAACCAAATCTACCCCAGCAAAGAACAATACAGTCAAAGAATCTGCTCAAAAGAAGAAGAAACCAGTTAAAGCAGTCGAAGAAGAAGAAGAGGAAGAAGATGATGAAGAATTAGAAGAACTAGATGATGAAGAAATGGCAGCTTTGGAGAAGGAATTTGGTTTAGATGTTGATGATGAAAACTACAACCCGCTGACTACGGATTTGAAAATGATGAAGATGAAGATGAAGAGGATGATGAAGAGGATGATGAAGATTTTGATGAAGAAGATTTTGATGAAGAAGATTTCAGTGATGAAGATAGTGAAGATGATGAAGAAGAAGATGATGAAGAGGAAGAGGAAGAAGAAGAAGAAGAAGAAGAAGAAATTGTAGCACCAACTCAACCAGCTGCAAAAACAACCAGCTAAACC
The DNA here is from genome assembly GCA_003667245.1 of Heterostelium multicystogenum. Classification (NCBI taxonomy): domain Eukaryota; phylum Evosea; class Eumycetozoa; order Acytosteliales; family Acytosteliaceae; genus Heterostelium; species Heterostelium multicystogenum. The sequence continues at coordinate 61,782 of RCNN01000084.1, read as the reverse complement.
AGCTGCCAAACAATTAGCTAAACAAGCCGCAACTCCAGCCAACAGCAAAACTACACCAAAGAAAGATGCATTTGCTCAATCTGAAGATATTATACCATTATCAAGCAATAAGAGAAAGGCCACAGAGGAGCCAGTAGCTCAACCAAACACAAAGCTATCAACTCCAAAGAAACAAAAGGAAGAAACACCCAAAGCCAACACCACCTCAGCCAACGCTGCCCCAGCCACCAAAACAACCACAGAGAAGAAACCAGCAGCTGCTGCCAAATCAATCAAAAAAGATAAACCACTCAAAGTTAAAAAAACAGCAGCTAAGTCTGATACACCAACTGAAGCACATGTAAGTAAATGAATTGAACACTCATAGGAAGCAATCAAGCTAATAAATATAATCCAAACAGGACCCAGAAAAGATCATTTACATTGGACATTTACCACATGGTTTCTTCGAGAAAGAGTTGACTAAATACTTCTCACAGTTTGGAAATGTAACTAATGTTAAAGTCGTCAGAAGTCTAAAGACATTGAAATCGAAGAATTACGCATTTGTAAAGTTTGATGATAAGGAAGTTGCAAAGATAGCCGCTGAAGCTATGGATGGTTATATTATGTTCAAGAAGAAATTGGTTTGCAAAGTTACATCCTCTGTTCCAAAGAGTGCTTTTAGACCAAACAAGAGACCAGTTAAAATCGTCGAAGGTGCTCAAGACCACTCTTTAGAAAAGATCAATTCCAAACAAAAAATATTGGACAAAAAGCTTGCCAAACTAAATATCAAATACAAAGCTCCAGAACCAGTTCAATTATAATAATATTAGAATACAGAAATGGAAGCAAAACAAAAACAGTCAAATAAACTAAATAACCAACTTAAACAAATCAAAGTACTAAAGTTATACATAACCAACTTCTAATTTTAAATATTATATATTCCAAATCAGGACAATCATGGATCATGGATTGATCATGAAAATGTTAATTACAAGTACCAATATTGGTGGAAAATCAGGGTTGTGACAACCTTGTGAAAATGAAAAATTCAAAATGTCAAAGTTTGGTTGTGTGGTAACTTATCAATGATCAATCAATAGCTTTATCATTTTAGAGACTAGAAAATGAGCAATAATAATAGTATAACTTCACCAACTAATGATAGTCCTCTGTCGGTGTCATCGAGTGTGGCACTCTCTACTCCTGGTGTAAACGTCAACACGGCTTCACCTGGTAACAGTGTCACTAATAGCGGTGGTGTCTCTGCTATCTCGTCTTCTGTAGGCAATCCTGCTATCAGTCCACTGGCTTCGTTCAGTCAGTCACTACCAACATCACTGTCTGCGGCAAACTCACCACTGACCTCTATGTCAAGCACATTCCACACACAGACAGTGTCTGCAGCTAACTTGGGCTCGGCAATCAACCAACCATCTGTACTATCGACACCATCTTCCACACTAGCAAATATCACAGCACCAACACTACCACAGAAAGAGATCAGCGTCAGCTGTTTTCGAATTCCTATATATTGAAATGATCGACTACATTGTTAAGTCAACAACAGACAAGACACAGGTATCAAAGAAACTGGAGAAAACTAGGATATAAAGTTGGTCATAAACTTGTTGAAAAGTAAGCATGCTTAACATCCACTTTGCTTGCAATACTATCCTGTAGATAGCACTGTTCTAACCATCTTGCTCCTTCAACTAGATTAACAATAGAGCAACAGTTGTTATCAGAGTTTTAGATGTTGTAAAGTTTATTTGTAAAGTATTTTGGATTGCTATATTTAAAAAAGTCAATAGATAGTTTAAGAACCAACCATAAGGTATGTCTATTCATACAGATTCGCTGTCATCCTTGGTGGATTGATTTACTTATTCTAATGTCTCTCTTTAGGGAGTATTTGTGTTAACAGATCAAAAGTTTCAATGGTTGTTGCATCTTTCATTGATCCCAACTCAACAGTCAAAGATTGTTCAGAATATGTCTACTTTGCTACCGTTTGATTAAAGGTGCAATGGCCAACTTGGCTATAAATCAACGATCACTTTTGAAATACAACAAATACACTCAGTTGTATTTACTATCAAGCTTGAAACATAACTCGATCGACCAATTGTAGAAGTAAAGAATTTGACAATGAAATATATTATAGTGATAAGATTACAATAAACCAACAAATTACAGTAATCAACATATAGACAGGATCTGATAATAGATAGATCGATACGAAGTACTTGAACTACAAGCATTTTTGTTTTTATTTAATTCCTCTAAGATTAATGTTAAACAACATTTTAAACAGAGTTTTCTTTCTTTAGGATGAATCTTAAGATATCTGTAATACTAATTACTTGACCAATTTCATATCGTGATCGACAATGAATACTCTGTGAATTCTCGATGCAACCATCTTACCAATCAACTCTCTAAATGTATTATCTAATGTACAATATATAAATGGTTTCTTTAGTAGTAGCAAAGATAGGAGGTGAGTTAGTAAGCTGACATATTAGATGGTCTCATTCATGTCTAGAGTAATTACCTCATTGAGTTGTCTAATTTTGCTTAAAAACTCCATGATTGGCAGTTGAAGTACAGTGGTCGATGGGTTATGAATGAACAACTTTAAATCTTCACTGCTGGTGTTACCAACCAACCTATCATTCTCATCGACAATAGCAACACCACTTCTTCTTTGTACATCCATTAGCCTAAAGACATCGATGGCACTAGCTGTTGTCTTTGCCAGTGTAACATTTGACACTCCTAGATCCTTCAGCTCTGATAACTAAAAAAGCATTAATTTCATTATTACATTCCACAACCAGCAGCTATAAATAGATCTAATAGCAAATCATACCTTTGAATTCAAAGAAGGCAATATATCATCGCCTATGTTCTTTTCAATGAAACTGATAATCGATGACTGTGAGATGATATCAACAAGCTTATTGTTTTTCATCGACAATGGGAACTCTATGAGTGCCAGTGGATAGTATTTCTACAACTCTGAGCAATGGTGATCCCAATGAAACAGAGTGGAATGGATTTCTTCTTGATAGATCTATTCAATAAATAAAGTTAATTATACAACTGATTCAACTGTTGTCTATATTAGTCTCATACATGTTACAGATACATCAGTAGGATGTTTTAAACATCTTCACACCAAAGTTTTACAATATCTAACAAAGTTTCTGCTTTAACATTGTTGTCGTGGATGAATAGTGAGAATGACACTAAATCACGGATATCCAAAAATCCAGAATACTTGTGTGTAGTACAATCATAAACAGGTACAGATTGAATCTTATTATCAATTAGAATCTAGACAGAAATATTTTGTTATATCAGTTTCTTTGCTGTTGTTGTAGATCAATCCTCTCATCTAACATCTTCTTTCTTACATTGAATGCTTGAGCTGGAATAGCATTGGAATCTACTTGAACTATTTTATTCTTTGCTCCATGTAATGTATCTACTTTTTGTGATGCAAATAACTTTTCAATTGGCATTTCTTGCTTTATATTATATTATCTCTATATCTATTACTATATTATGTATTTATTATATACTTATATATTTATGTTTAATAGTATTATTATTATTATTTAAAATCTATAAATATAAATGTATATATTATAGATTAGATTATTATTTATTTTTATTATTTTTATTTTGTTGTTGTTGTTTTATTTATATATTTTTTATTTTATTTTACTTATTTCGTATTGTTTATTGAAGTTGAAGTTGTTGTTTATTGTCTTTTTGGTCGAATTCAATTTTATTAAAAAATTAATATTGAATTTTGTGGTGAAATGCATTTTTAATTGTGAAGTCACATAAAATTTGCAAACTTAATCACTTTTACAATTTGCTCAAAATGCTGTTTGTTGTTGTTTTTTGTTTTTTTGTTTTTTTTTTTTTTTGGATAATGCTGATGATGACCAAAGAATTGCTGTTTAATATCCTGGATGTCCTTGATGGTGATCATTTAGATTATAATAGTTATTTTTATAGTAATTACGTATGATCGATAATATTGAAGTTGATGAGATCGATTCACTTAAACAACTAAGTAGTAAGAAATCCAGATTGTACATTTGGCTGGACCATGTGGATGGATGACGATATGTAGTTGTTATTAGGTTGTGTCGTTTATTGATATTCTATTATTTATTTAAATATTTTAAGAAGTTATTGGCAGATGTAATAACCTGTGAAATGGATTGATCAAGATCGTCTTGATCACCTTCAACTCTGATACCAACACGATCTGCTACTACGGTTGGATCACATTCTAAAAACGATTCCTTCGTCGATAATCTCATCCAATGTCAACAATGTCAGATTTATATTGTCCAATATTGTTTTTTTTATTAATTCCATTCCTGTTGTTGTTTGTAGTTGGTCAAAATTGAGTTGGAACTAAGTTAGTATCTGCGCATTGATGGTGATTTCATATTGTATTGGTAACGCAACTACAGCTGCTGCTTCTGCTGTTTCTGCTTCTGCTGCTGGTGGTGGTGTGTTGTTGCTTCTACTTACTCAGACAGAGAATGCAAAGTTTCAGTAAAACTATTTATAACATTTAGCAAAGCCAATTCGTTCTGATCTTTGTCTCCGACCACGTAGATGATTACATTTGAGTATGCCTTGTATATAATGATAAAGTTGTCCAGCATTGCTATCTCGCCATTGACTTTAGCTGTCTTTTCAAAATATACGTTTTTCAAAAGCTTTCTGTTTGCTTACATTCTCGAAATCGTTGCTATAGTACTTTTGCTAGAATTCTGTTACCTTTATTATCCAAGATAAAAAAGTATTTGACACTATATAACTATTGTATGTATTATAATTAACAATACTAATATTAGTATCAAAAGTGTTATGCTGATGTCTAATAACTAATCGTATGTATGGTTGTTTGTTTCATTCGTCATCCATCCATTTCAACTCTATTTATCATTCGTCATAATCGTCATCAACAAACTAAATAAACAAGTTCATTATTCACTTGTTTGGAATTGAAATCTTACGAATGAAGACATATTTGTGTTTAGTTTCTATATTAGTTGTTATCCTATTACTGCTGATGATTATGATATGATGATGATGATGATTATCAATCTATTCGATATACAAAAACATTGATAATATGAGATTTTAAAATAATAATTATTGTGTATTAACACATGACCACTTCAGGATTCTCCCACAACCCACCTCTCTAATGATTTTGATTTTTCATAAAATTTAATATTTTTATAAGTTCATGTCAGCTCATTTCTGTTTAAACTCACACCCAGTCAAATACTCTCACCTCACTTCGTTCATTCATTTATTTGTTTCAAAATAAAATCTTTGCAAAACAAGTGTGTTGTTTATAACAATATGATAAACAATAAATTACCCAAAGGACACTTGCTTAAACTAAACATCCTTTCAACTTTATATTCTGATTACCATTTTTGCACATTTGATACCAAAAAAGAAAATTAAAAAACTAAAATAAAATTCCAATGAAGTTTTTGTTGATTTATAAGCAAGTTCAGAAACAAGTTGTTCATTGTTTTATTATTCATTGTTTTGTTGGTTGCATATCTTTAATAATATTATTATTATAGTTATTTTTTCTATCAAATACATCAGTCATTACCTATAGATACATTGCACAATGGATCCATCTTCACTCTCTAATCCAACTGAAGCCAAGGTTGACTCCTTGCATTTGTCACTCAACGTCGACTTTGATAACTCTAGATTGCATGGTCATGTCACTGTTGCCGCTACTCTTCAAAATGACAATGTCTCTGAATTGAAGTTGGACAGCAACCACTTGAACATCGCTGGTGTCACTGACTTGCACAACCAAGCAATCAAATACCAAATTGGTCCACAACATGAGAAGTTTGGATCTGCAATTATTATCGAGATCCCACAAGAACAACGTGGTGCCAACAAACCATTCACCGCACGTGTACACTACTCTACTACTGTTGAATCATCCGCTCTTCAATGGTTATCAAAGGAGTAAGTAGCACATTTATAGGGCCACTATCTTTTCAAATCTAACTCATCTTAATCTTTAGCCAAACTGCTGGAAAGAAACACCCATACTTGTTCTCTCAATGTCAAGCGTAAGTTTTAATATGATTTTGGAATCAATTACATTGCACTAACTAGAGTATCTTATTGTTACAGAATCCATGCTAGATCATTGGTACCATGCCAGGACAGTCCATCAAATAAAGTTAAATACTCTGCTGATATCACTGTCCCAGCACCATTAACTGCTTTGATGAGTGCCTCCTCCACCGGAAAGAAGGTCAATGGTGAACACATTACCTACACTTTTGAACAAGATATTGCAATTCCAGTATGTTTAGTAATTTTTCAAATAACATCTTACATACTAATTTTTTTATAGACTTATTTAATTGCTATTGTTGTTGGAAATTTGGAATCAAGAGAAATTGGACCAAGAACTATGGTATGGTCAGAACCAGAGATGGTCGAGAGTGGAGCTTACGAATTTGCCAACACTGAGAAATTCATCCAAACTGGTGAATCATTGTTGACTCCATACATCTGGAAGCGTTATGATATTTTGTTGTTGCCTCCATCATTCCCATATGGTGGTATGGAAAACCCAATGTTGACTTTTGTCACTCCAACTTTATTGGCTGGTGATCGTTCCCTTGAAAATGTTGTTGCCCACGAAATTGCTCACTCTTGGTGCGGTAATTTGGTCACCAACCGTTTCTGGTCAGAATTCTTTTTGAACGAAGGTTTCACCGTATTTGTCGAGCGTAAGATCATTGGTCGTTTATACGGTGAAGAGATGTTCCAATTCGAGGCCATCAACGGTCTCAAGCATCTCCAGGACGACATTGACCATTTGGGTGCTCACAACCCATTGACTGCTCTCCGTCCAAATCTCGACGGTATCGATCCAGACGACGCTTTCAGCTCTGTTCCATACGACAAGGGTTTCAACCTTCTCTGCTATCTCCAAAGTTTGGTTGGTGTTGCCGAGTTTGAGGCATGGCTCAAGTCATACATTGCACATTTCTCTTATCAATCAATCACTGCTGAGCAAATGAAGAACTACTTTGTCAACTACTTCACTGAAAAGGGTAAGCAAGATGCCATTGCTGTCGTAGATTGGGAATCATGGTTCAACAAACCAGGTATGCCACACAATCAAGTTACTTTCACCTGCCAACTTGCTGAGAAAGCTAAAGATTTGGCCAAGAAGTGGATTGAGACCAAAGGAGAAGGTATCACCAACGCAGATGACTTTACCAAGTTCAACTCTCAACAAACCATTTTATTCTTGGACACTTTGTTGGTATTGACTGCCAAAGATAAACTCCCAGCCGCCACTATCGAGAAAATGGACTCACTCTACAACCTTACTAACACACGTAATGCTGAATATCGTGCCAAGTGGTACAGTCTTTGCTTACAATCTGGTATCACCAGAATCCAACCATTGGTCGCTAAATTCTTGGTTGAGCAAGGTAGAATGAAGTTTGTCAGACCATTGTATCGTGAATTGAACTTAGTCAACAGAGAGTTGGCTGTATCAACTTTCACCACTCACAGAAATTTCTATCACAACATTTGTTCAAAGATGGTTGCTAAAGATTTAGGACTTTAAATAATAAATTTGTGACTCTAATTTGGGCTTTAAAATTTGTTATCAATTGACATCAGTCAGATATGTTGTCGTTATTATTGGAAATTCTTGTTTGGACTCCTTTGACAGAAAGAAATGATTCACCATATTATAAAATATTCTTGATAGTTCACCAATATTTACTATGAAAGCTCAATGTATTTATTAATTAGACATCAATAACTTTTCCTGGGTTCATAATATTCTTTGGGTCAATAGTTCTCTTCAAAGTTCTCATTAAATCAACAGCATTGGTTCCAAGCTCCTTCTCCAAATATTTCTTCTTACCAAGCTGATATGATTATTAGTTAAATAATAAGCATGAAATTTTTGTAAGTTACTTACAGCTACACCATGTTCTCCAGTACATGTTCCACCCATTTCTAAAGCTCTATGTACTAGTTTTATCGCTCAATGATTTGGCTTCGTTAATTCTTTCTCATTATTTGGATCGAATAGTACGAAAAGATGGAAATTACCGTCACCTGCATGGCTTACCAATGGAGCGAGCAATGAAGTGGATTCAATATCCTTCTTTGTATCTACAATAATTTTGGATAGTTGTGAAATCGGAACACAGACATCTGTAATTAAAACTTCATTTCCTGGTCTCAAGGTGGTTGCGCTCCAGAGTGCAACCTTTCTTGCGAACCAGAGTTTTTCTCTCTCCACTGGATCAGTGGCAAATTTGAAGTTCTTGCAGTGGTTCTTTGCAGAGATAGTCTCTACCTTTAAGATCTGCTCGTCAACTTGAGCTGGTGATCCAGTAAATTCAAAGATCAAAGTTGGAACGGTTTCAAATTGGGTGTCATTGCTCAAGTTAACAGCCTTCAACATTACATCGTCGAGAAGTTCAGCACGACCAATTTGGATACCTTCTTGCATGGTCTGAATAACTGTCTTTGATGCATCTTCAATTGAATCAAAGGTGACTAATGAAACTGCAGTTCTCTCTGGTAGTGGGTGAATCTTAAGAGTCACTTCTGTAACGACACCGAGGGTTCCTTCAGCACCAATGAAGAGATGGGTCAAGTCGTATCCAGCAGATGACTTTTTGGCTAATGTTCTGGTCTTTATTACCTTACCATCTGGAGTGACGACACGAAGTGAAAGGACATTGTCTTTCATAGTTCCATATTTGACAGCGTGAGTTCCTGAACAACTAGTTCCAACCATTCCACCAATGGAGGCACCAGGTCCTGGGTCCATTGCAAAGAAATATCCGTGTGGAAGTAGTACTTCATTCAAATCATCGTAGGTGATACCTGGTTGAACTGTGACGTTGAAGTTATCCAATTGGAGATCAACAACTTTCTTCATTAAACGGAAATCAATGCAAACACCTCCGTGGAAAGCGTGAATATGACCTTCTAAACTGGTACCTGATCCATATGGAATGATTGGGATATTGTATGCCGAGCATATATTTACGATCTTTGTGATTTCCTCTTCGGTTATAGGATAGACAACAGCATCTGGGTTGTGGGGTGGGTGATAGCTGAAATCTTTTTCCATGAGCCTCTAGATCGCTTTTTGAGAAATCGATACGATCTCCAAGTAACTCTTTCAACTCGCTGACTGCTTTAGCTGGCAATCTATTGTTGGCATCCAATAAACTTGCGGTACCACCAATCAAACATAATCCAAGAGACTAATCATCATATTTATATCCGTTAGTTATGATGATTTCGGAGTTCGACAATATACGCAGTATAACTAACTTACAGAAATAGTGAATAGGTTTGTTAAATTGAACTTTGATTTCGAATTTGTTTGTTGATTACTGTATGAATTATATCCTCCATTGTTATTTTGATTGTTCTTACTGGATTGATTAGATGTGGAATAGTTGTTGCACTTGATAGGAGTGAAGAGTGCTCTTCTACCTCTAGTGATACATTTGGATAAAATAGAAGATTTATTTGTTAACATCATTTATTTGGATAAAATGAGTGTGATCATCAAGCCTTACCACACAAGATTGAAAAATTTAAAACACCACAGTTTTTTATTCAGTGCAAAGATCATTCCCTATGATGTTGATTTTTTATTTGGAATAATGCATTATTTTTCATTATTTAATTTAAATAATTAGTTCAACAATGTCATAGACTACTGCGGAAGTAAAGTATATTAATACTATATATCGTAGCTTAAATATGTAGTTGTGAAGTGGCAATGGGATAGGGAAGTGGGAATATGCTTTTCTCGAGAAGTTCAGCATTAATACCGCAAAGAGTCCAGCTTGCAAGTTTAGTCCTAGGCTTGCACCTGACTCTAACATCAAAAGGAATCCTTTTGGATTGCAAAGTGCTACTGTCAAGATGAATCCAAATGCTACGACATAAAATACATATTCACGAATTGGATATTTAACTGTGATCGAACCAGATGAGTCCACTGATTGAACCTCCTTTTGGTCGATTTGATCATTGACCCAATTGAGTTTTCTCTTTACTGAATTTCCAACTCTGTTGAGGAATCCAAATCTAGATGGTTTTGATCCATTGTACTCTTGTTGTTGACTCTCTTGCTCAGATTCTTCACTTTGCATTTGATTTTTATAATCTTCGTCCTGTTGTTGTTTGTTGTTAAGAGATTTCGATCTCCATGAGATAGAGAAACCATCTAGGGTTTGTTTGTATCCTGATCCGACTGTGATATAACTGATAGTGATTGAGATAACAATGAAAATATCAACTGCCCAAGCAATCCATAAATACTGTGGATAGTAGTCGTGAATCACCTTCATCAATGGAATTGTTGCAATCTGTGAATTCTTGCCAGCATCGTGAAGATTTGGAGCTTTTGGATTGGATGGATCTGGCATCTGTGGAATAATTCTCAACAGGAACCAGCACCAACAAATATTAAGCAAAAAGACAGTGGTCAATGCAGCAAACACTGTTAGATAGCACTTGTACATTTCACGACGAGAGAATATTATCTTTGAAAAATACCACTGGTATTACGCCGGATGCACCACCTAGAGCTACAGTTGATATTAAAAAGGATCTTCCAACATAGCTCCAATCATTGGATATTTCTAATTTGACATGATTCGCAACAACTCCAGTGATCAAGACAATGGCAATCAACAGAGTACCCTTGCCAAAGGTAAAGAAGGTAATGATATGTTGTAATGATTTTGATCCAAACACAACGATCAATGTGAAGATGAGGATCATTGGCAAAATGAAATAGCTTTGTTTATCCTCACTGACGATAAGCTTGCTGTATGCCATGGCCGCAGCCAATCCATAACTAATCAATATAGCAGTACTAAATAATAGAGGTTAGTTCACTTAAATCGTCGGTCAATGAGATACAGGCACTTACAAATGTAAATACTACAGAAAAAATAAATATTCTATGCGATGTAGTTCCAAGGAATTTCAAACCAAGATAATGGAGATTCGGTGTAACTTGTGCGACTTTGTTGGTATTTTGAATGGTTTGTGACTGATCTAAATCGATCTTTTCGAATCCTTGACTAACTCCAAGTTGGTTATTTTTCGTTGGTATCTTCACTGGTGAGTATTGCACCATTTGTATCTTCGTCAGGATTTCCACCAAGATTACCAACATAATCTGATTTCCTCACTGGACAACGCATTGTCACCATTAGTTGAGTCAGTAAAAGATGACATTGCGCGACTACGTCTTCCTGGTGAAGTTGATACACCTATCGAGTTGCTGCTCATGTTTATGCCCTTCGAGGTATTCAGTCCGATAATCGATGGATTCTCACCTCTGATGATTGCATAACAATCTCTGGAGGATTTCAATGACAAAGAACAAAGAGAGCACTTGCATAACATAACAGAGAGTGTATGACCCCAAGAATGGAGTGAAACCAGACTGCGAGAGCTTCACAGGCAGTCCCAGAATACCCATACCAAGTACACTTGCAATGACAATGAAGAACAGGTAGGCTAACACCAAAAAATGGAGTTTTTTTCGCTTTGTCATCGAAGATTTCATCAGCTCCAATTTGCTGCTGTGATCGTTGCAGTTGAAGTTGGTGTTGATGGAGCTGCTCTTCGATATCGACACTTAAACGAACTTGATCATAAGTATTGGCGGTAGCACCACTGATATATTTATCATAATTAGTTTTTAGCCATTTGAGCATTGTTAATTATTATGATTCCGACTCGTTTCTTTCTTCAGCTTGTTTCTTTAACTTTTTCTCTATCTTTAGCAATAACACAATATTTATTCAAATGAGACATAAAATTAAGAAATATAATAACTTCTTCTTAATCCTTACGAAACAAATAAACTTATATATAACTATATATCTATCTAACTATCAAATTAAACAATTGGTGTTATAAAAGCTTTTATATTCTTTCTTAATAGTAATAATAATATAATAATATAATATAAGCAATTAGTAATTACTACAAATAAACAAAATAACAAGTAGATAAAGATAGAACTTGTAGTATGGATGCGATGGATTGATATAATATATATAATATAATGTTTTGTGTTTATTCAAATGCTTGATATTATTAATAATATTAGTTTGTGGGTTTGGGTTGCCAGTATTTAGTTTTATAAATAATATTAATAATGATATTTATAATTGTTTTTTTAAATTTAAAATATATATTTATTATAATTAAATGACAACAAACAATTGTTGATTTTTTGATTTTTTAATATATTTTTTACAATTATTATTTATTGAGAATGACATCAATCTTAAAAATAATTTAAAACAAACAAAACGACGATCTGCAGATAATTATTTATGATCAACAACTTCTAATGTTGTAAGATGGGTAAAGTGAACTGAGTTACTTTGTTCATAGAAGTAACATTATTCTATTACTCTTAGATGAAATTAGAAATAGCTGCAGCTGAGAAAACCTAAATGAAGCAAAGAGCATTGGAGATTCCGCCTAAATTTGAGTAGAAATTAAATTACACAGAACCTCATTATTCCAATATTGGATTTATGGTTATTATAAATTATGGTTTCTTGTTGATAGTTAATTTGCTATATTTGATGTAGCTGTGGCATGGTGATAGTAAATAATCAATACAATTTGTGGTCTAATTCTTCAATATTCAGTATGACCAACTTAACTATCTAAAAAATCATATATATTATTTATCTTCCTCAGATCACTGTAGAGGGATAATTTCAAATAACAATGTGAACCTAACTTTGTATACAAACACGGAGAAAGTTATTGCCTTTATCTTATTCTTTAAATAAATTTCATTTCATTGAGATCTCAAGTACTTAGAGTCAATATATCTAAATGATTCAAACTTATAATCCCAATATTCCTATAATATTTGATACTAGTTATTCATCAAAGTTTACTGTCTATAATAATGATAAAATAAGAATGTCAAATCAACCATAGTAGTTTTAGATATAATTGAAATATTATTCATAAGTGTCTGTCTATCTATACATCAATATTATATTGAGTGTGGATGAATGTAAAGATAAGAAATTACTTCTTGCTTTTAATGGTATGATTTGATGGCATTATTTAATACAACAATATACAAATTATAGAGTGGGCTATTTATAAACATAGTTATAGATTGATTCTTGTAGACTTACAACCAACTAATAAATAAGTAAATTTGTGTTCATAAACATGTATTATTATAATTATTAATCTCAAACCCAATGTTCAATGAATATCTCTTTCATATTAGTTCAATACAAATGTCCTAACAAGAATTCAGTTGACATTGAATAATCATACTCGTTGGAAGTTGATGCATGCATGTCTATGATGGAACAATAGATGGAGATATTCTGGATTGATGACTAAAAAGAGGAACAACTCACACTTATAATAAACTATGCATTATCTTCCACTGGAGTATATATTCCAATAACAACAACAACAACAAAAAACAACTATTTAAATCTTTTGCTACCACACATTTGTTTAGGGCTTTAAACCAGTGGAGAAATTAAATTGACAGTATTGAAGAAGAAACTTAAGGTAGGTAATGTTGTGTTTGTTTAATGTGACTAGACTAAATAGATTAAGCATCTAACTAACAAACAAATATAAATATAAATCATGAATATGAAAATGGATATGGATATTGATATATATAGTTCCAATGAGAACAGTGCATACATACATACATATATGTATTGTACTGTGTTGTTTGTTAATACTGTTGATTAAAATATACAGAGCAGCGATGATTGATTACCCACTATATTGATCAAAGATAAACAACATCCAAAATCAAATTCAGAGTGGTTGTCAGTGAGCTTCTGTGTGTGAGTTTGCTTTTTTTTGTAGTGCTACTACTATTGATTGCAATCACTTGCATATGAAATGTATTGTTATGAGTTTTTGTATGTGTGTTGATGTGAATCAAAGTAAAGTAAAGTAAAGAGGAGCAGTGGGTTATGTTCACTACAACAGAGAATAGAATAACACTGATTATATTGGTTGATTGATTAATTATATATGATGATGATGTTGAAAATAATGTTGTTGCTGTTTTTACTTTCATATTACTTTTTTAGTGCAGATCTTCTACAGCTACAGCTTTCTATTTTGCGTTACAAAATCAGTGTCACTATTGTTATTGAACTATGCATGCATGCAAAGGGTGTGTTTAAATTTGTTTTGTTGTTGTTATTGGGAATGAGTTGTTAATCAACTCAGTAAGTTAGTACGTGATTGATTGATTGATTGATTTGTATGAGTGCGGAAATAATATGAGTATGAATATAAATATCAAAATGATTGTTAATGTATACTTTTGTTTTGGTTGAAATTGGATTGAAGTAGGTGAGGTGTGTCGATGAAGAGATTTGGAATGACTACCATTGCATCATATAATCATGCATTTCACAGGGTAGCAAATAATTGCAAATCAAACAACAATAACAACAACAACAACAACATCAATCAATTATATAAATAATAAATATTATTATTATTATTATTATTATTTATATTATATTTGATTTGGTTGAATACCAAAACCTACCAATAAATTGAACATTAAATTAATATATCTGTCAATTAATTTATACACCAAAGCTAATTAATTTCATATATCTTCATTATATAATAATAGATAACTATTTTTTAGGTGTATTTTCAATTATAAATCATCCTTTCTATTTATCATTTATTGTATTCCATCACATACAATATTAATAACAACAACCACAACACCCAATATTATTATTAATATTATCTAATAAAATGAGAATACTATTTGAGCTTACTTCTAGTATTGCTCGTAGCCACTGTCAAGGTTTCATCCCAAGGTATCTATCCAGAACCAACTTAAATTTAAATTATAATTATCCAACATTGACAACTCAACCAACCAATTTAATTTTCTTTTTGAATTTCTTAAATTAATCTATAGGTGCTTGTTTGGGAGCCAGATGTCTACCGGGATACTATTGTGAAGATATAAATGGAATTGCCACATGTAGATCACGTTCGAGTGGTGCTGGCTCTCCTGCCACCAACGAGGGTGAACCAATTACTTGTTCAAATTTACGTTGTAAAGCATATGAAATCTGTCAGATGGAAAATGGAAATCCAGTTTGCAAACCAGCCCAAACTACATCACCAGGTTGTACCGATAATTCCTGCCCAGATGGAAACTGGTGTGATCACATCGACGGTAAATGTAAGCCATGGTCAACCACTGGTTCATCAAGTACCACTGGTGGATGCAAGACTCAAAACGATTGCGGTTTTGAACAATGGTGTGACAATGGTGTCTGCAGATCATGGTCCACCACCACCGCACAAACCACTACAGGACAGACAGGAACTTCTGGTTCAACTACTGGAGGTTGCAAAACTCAAAACGATTGCCCATGGGGTAACTGGTGCGATGTCCAAACAAATACCTGTAAGCCATGGTCATCCACTGGATCATCTGGTTCATCTAGCACCTCTGGTCAAACTGTAACCTCTGGTTCATCTAGTACAACTTCTGGTTCCTGCAATCAACCAGGTGATTGTGGATGGGGATACTGGTGTGATATGGAATCAAAGACATGTAAGCCATGGTCACCAACCCCACCTCCAAGCACCTCCGGTCAAACTGGATCATCTGGTTCATCTAGCACCTATGGTCAAACCGTAACCTCTGGTTCCTCATCTGTAACCTCTGGTTACCCAACATCCGGACACTCTTCAGGAACCTCTGGTTACCCAACTTCAGGACATTCCTCCGGAACTTCTGGTTTACCCAACCTCAGGAACCTCTGGTTACCCAACTTCAGGTTACCCAACCTCTGGTTATCCAACCTCAGGACATACATTCGGAAACACCTTTACTGGAACTTCAGGAGGAATCTGTTCCATTTTGGAATGTAGCCCAGGATACCACTGTGAACAACGTGGACCAATCGGTGTTTGTGTTCCAAACCACGACCCATGTGACCACGTCATCTGTCCACATCAATACCACTGTTCATCCTGCAGAGATGGATCATTTATCTGTCGTCCACGTGAATTTTAACTATAGTCTTAAAGTTGGTGAGATATTGCCCCACCGCCTTTATCTATATTAATTTAATAGATGATAATCATTTTTATTTCTTTTTTTATGACTTATCAATAAATTATAATAACTATCAATTGCTAATAACAACAAATGCTTTTTGACTTGTTACTTTCATATTCAATCTTATCTATTCTACAACTCTCCAGGATGAATTAATCAATCATTGATATCAAAAGAAGTTTGTGTTGCTGATGTTAACCTGATTTATATAAAACTTAAGTTGAAGTCACTTGCCTCTATGACTGGAGTTGCTTGATGCTATTGATCTAAATCTTGCATTCAATAATCTAAGTGATAATATTATCAATCAGATTTGGTTAAAATGAATTAACTTTTATTCTTTGGTTGTAGATTATGCTTTAAACGATATAATTTTGTTTCAAAGGCAAGTATGATCACTAACTTTGAAAAGACACTCTCTTTCATCTTGGTACATCTTATCCAAATTAATTCAATTTAACATCTGGTAATCGATCCGATACATGATCATAATAAAACAATTAATGATAATTTAGTTACCTAATTATGAATTTTAAGCCTCCAATTGGAACTTTCGTATGGTTTGATCATTTGATAGTGCCAGAGTATAGTTAACTATTCCATTTATATGCAAAGTTACTTGATGTATTATATTAATATATCACAAAAACATGATAAATGTAAAGTAATTGTAATTCACTCATTTTCGGCTCTCTCTTTTTCTTCTAAACTTCTAAAAAGGAATATTATAAGACTTTGGACCTAATTAGATAAGTTGTTAATCTTGTGCTGAGGTAGGTTGAGCACTGACAATGCTCAAAAAACAAAAAAAAAACACGTGAAAAAGTAATCAATGAAAAAGTAATCTGAGTCATATAAATAACACCCTATATGAAAAACATTCCAATCGTTATTAGTTAGTTTATTCATTTCCCACTAATTGTAGAATATACAAATATATACAAATATATATTACTTGTTACACACACATATATATATCATTCTATATATTATTATTTTAGATTAATTTATTTTAACGTTATTGATATTTATTATGTTATATATATTAACATTTATTTAATTTGTTCTTTAATATATTATTATAAACTATACTTATAAACTAAGATAAGAAGACAAGAAAGATAAACGATAAGAAGTAATATTTAGTAGACGAAAAACAAGACGAAAAACAAATTGATACAGTTAACTGTTTGAAACAACCTGACGACAGATGAGTCAGTCAACTTTAAATCATATGGAAGTTAATAGAAGAACTAACAACAACGACAATAGCAATAATAATAGTAGTAGTAAAAACAAAATCAATGATCACGATGGCGATTGTAAACCAATTGATAGTTTATATATAAAGAAAGATCCTTTGCCGTTATCTGTATTATTTGTTATATTTGGTATAGCAATTGCATTTATTTTATTCTTATTCTTAAATTTCCCAAGTCTAAAACCGTATGTCATCTATAAATCCATGTCTAATGAGTAACTTATTAATCATATGCATGTCATCCAACAACAGTGAACATAGATCAAAATTACATTTACCGACCAATTTTCAAGATGTACAATCTCTAAGTGAGATACTTTCACA
Source organism: Heterostelium multicystogenum (assembly GCA_003667245.1). Lineage (NCBI taxonomy): Eukaryota > Evosea > Eumycetozoa > Acytosteliales > Acytosteliaceae > Heterostelium > Heterostelium multicystogenum. The sequence goes on along the minus strand of RCNN01000084.1, from coordinate 43,963 downwards.
ATACACCGACGATAACTATTTCATTGTAATAAGTACATTTGGATTCATTTATATATTGTAGGTAGATGATGATCATCAGTAGAGTGAATAGATTCAACCAATGCTAACTATTGAGTTACCATCAGTTTACAGGCATTCTCTATTCCAGGATCAATCTTCCTCAGCTTCCTCTCTGGAGGTTTGTTTGGATTGTGGGTTGGATTCCCGCTAGTCTGTTTTGTCGCCACTATTGGCGCTGTCTGTAGCTACCTCATCTCATTTCATATCTGCAGAAATTTGGTGCTGCGATTCTTCCCTGACAAGCTGTCGCTCTTTGCGCAGGAGGTCGGAAAGCGACGTAGTGCTCTGCTCAACTATATAATATTCTTGCGAATTACACCATTCTTGCCCAATTGGTTTATCAATTTAGCATCACCTCTGCTGGAGGTGCCAGTTTCAACATTTGCAATTGGAACATTCTTTGGAATCATGCCTGCCACATTTCTTGCAGTCAAGGCTGGTTTGGCAATTGGTGAAATTAGCAAACCAGGCGATATCTTTGATGCCAAATCTATCGCTTCCATGGGAATACTTGCAGTCTTATCAATTTTGCCAACATTAGAACCAGTTCGTCAACGACTCGATCTAATAATCAATAGCAGCAGTAGTATCAATAATAATTGTGTTGATGATGTCAATTCAAACAGAAACAACAACAACAACAACAACAAGAAAACACTGTAGTGTATGGATTAATTCAACATCAATATCATAACTATAGCATAATATTTATTCATCATATCATCAATAAATATTCACATAAATTGATTCAAGTAACAACCACACAACAACAACAACATCAACAAATAACAATAGCCACTTATATCATTGTCATCGAAATCATCTTCCCTCCTTTTTCTTACATCATACTACATCTTTTAATTATACTAATATATTATATTTCCCATCGATTGTCAATCAACATTGGTGTGAAATGATTTTAATGAATCATTCCATTAACCAATCAAACCATCCTATCACATCGGTCATTGTCAAATAAGTGACATTAGTAGATAGTGGTAACATATTAGCAACAATCTCAAAAAATGGTTTGGTTGTTTAATGTTAACTTTAAAATATATATCATTAGATGAAACAACCTATCTGAATCGATTGATCCCCTTTGCCAATCCTTAATGAATTCAAGTCTTTTCTGACAGGTTTTATAAGAATCTCTTCACATAGATACCAATGTTTTTAATCAAATATAAATACACACAAACTAAACAAAGCATAGAATCAGATAGTATGAATTGAATAATTATTGTGAATTAAAAAATATTTATAACATCAAAATCAACAACAACAATAACAACAATATCAATAACATAACAATAACAATAATAATAATAATAATAATAATAATGATATTGATATTATTATACTAAGTAGTGTTGTGTGCTCAAAATGTGAGATGTGAGATATCTCTATTCCTATCAGAAACGATCTTTGATGTTTGGGGAAATGACTATTTTAAATATATAATGATAAACAAACACATGTACACACCCACACATATAATAGGTTTATATGTATTTATACACTCAGGTACTGTACACGAGATAATTAGTTACACCACTTATTTAATGAAGCATATCTAGCTGAGAGTGTACCTAATATATCATATTAACTAAACAACAGCACAACAAAAACAACAGCACACAATACAACAAGAACTACATCAACACAACACCACCCCTAAGAGAATCATATAAATAAACAACACAATTCAAAATAATATATCACATTTTTTAAATAGATAGACATCACACTATTTTAATTTTGCTATTGACACAATTGCAGTAGCACTCGCCACTACCACTACCACTACCACTACCAACACCTTGGAATATCGACTACCACTGTAAACAACAACAACAGCAACAACAACCATTAATTGTTTCAACAAGATACAAGGTGCATCAAACAAAAACAACAACAAACATATACTACCATTTATAAATAAGGATGGGATTCCTCAACAGTACCTCTACTGTTGCAGCAAAGATAACAACACCAATACCATTATTATCATCATTAGCACTAATAATACAATAACAACATCATCAATTCATATCACATCACAGCTCACTGAAAGAACAAAAATAACATTAAAAAATAAATACAAATATTATAAAAATATATAATATAATATATTGATTGATTCCAATATTCTATTTATTTAAATTTATTTTAAATTAATTGATCAAATATTGATCTCCATCTGACACCAATCATACCTTAATATTCTTTCTTTAATATATAAATGATATATTATACACACATATACATATATACATATATATGATTGATTTGAAATAATATAAACAAATAAATATTATTTTTATATATTTATTTATTTATTTATTATTATTATTATTGTATGTTAAAGTAGGTCAACCAGAGGTAGCAAAGTATAGAAAAAATAAAATCCAACAAAATCAATTAAATAAGTAAATAAATAAGAAATCCAATAATATCATCATCATCATCATCAACAATAACAATATCAACCTCTACACTACCCTTGATAAGTATCAATACATATAACAACAACAAGATAATAATAATATAAAAATAATAATTGTTTTATTCCATTTGGAATATATCTGTATGGAATCATTCATTATATAATTTAATGAATTAAACTAAAAATAATAATAATAGTAGTAGTAGTAATAATATCTCACAATCAATTAATATCAATCAATCAAAAAAAAATAAACAAACATTATCAGTAATATTAATCATCACATCCTCATCATCATATTATATTTTTAAATCGAGCTGTAACTATTAAAAAGTAACAAACATTAATAAGTTTACTATATTAACTTCTAACAAAACTTAACTTAGAGTTTGAGTTTAAAGTTAAAAAATCAACAACTTGGTTAAACAGTTGGAATTTAGCATTTCCATCTTTTCCAAATAATACAAACAAAAGTATTCCAGTCTGGAACACACCAACTTAAATATAAATAATCCATAATATTAAAAATAATATTATACAATATCTAAATAATTGTATAAAATGATAAATAATTACCAATATAATAATAGTAACACTAGTAGTAATAGTAGTTATTACCAAAATGGAAATCCAGGAATGGCAACAGATTGTTTGACACTCTCTAGAATGAAACTAAAAGATATTTCCTTGGCATATATAATAACAAATAAATTGAAAAACACTTACTGTCAGTGAGAATCTGTTGACTGAAATATCGTTGGAACTCATTGAAGCGACTCCCGTTTTGATGTTTGCAGATTTCAGCTTCAATAGGCTCAGCAAGCTGCCTAATGAAATCAACAAGTGGCGACAGATGAATACTCTCAAGTTGGACCGCAACAACTTGGTGGTGTTGCCTCCAACCATTCTCGATCTCCTCGAACTAGAAAATCTCTCTCTTACCTCAAATCTCCTAGAAGAACTACCGAATCTCATAGAACTCCCACAGCTCAAGTATCTCTCACTAGTGCACAACCCAACACTTCCCGCCTATCTTCCTAAAATCTATGCATACATGTATCCAGCCTCCCCTTCTTCATCCACTTCCACCTCCAGCAGCAGCAACAGCAACAAAGACAAAGAGCAACACCAACCAATTAGCCAGCAAACATATAGCAACGATGATAGTAATGTAAACAATCAAACACATCTTAGTCATATTTACAGTCAAGGTAATTTAAATTGTGGATATCCAGGAAACAGTGCACTCTCTCCTGTATCTCGATTGCCAACATCGAAGCTTCCGCCACAACATATATCAATAAATGCATCACCACTGCAGTCTCCTCACTCTGAAGGTGGCGATACGCCAAACCACCACAACAACTCAAAAGCCAACCGACTAGATTTAGAAAACACTCATTTTACCTACTTCCCATTCAAGATTGAACATTCAAAGCTTACCAAACTACCACGACTTTTACTTGGAAAAAACTACAAAATTGACTTTGATCTTTGCTATGTCAACTGGTCACATTTTCGCAGCTTGAAAGTATTGTCACTCGACCATTGTCAGCTAACCAAATTCCCAACTGGTGTTTGTAATATTCCATCACTTCGAAGGTAACTACTAATCAAGATTATCACTTAAATATTCATCCATCCTAAACATAACTAACATCTCTATCTTTCAAAATAAGATTGAATCTGAAAAAGAATCAAATCACTCAAATTCCACCAGAAATAAAAAGACTAACAAAGTTGAAGAGGATAGATATATCATACAATCAAGTGGACACGATTCCAATCGAAACTGCACAACTTTCCCTCCTAAAGTCGATCAATCTCAACAGCAATCGATTTAAATACATACAATCGTTGGCACCTCTTTCTTTCATTGAAACTCTCGAAAAGATTAGTTTAAATCACAATCAACTAACAGAATTTCCACTATGCTTTATGGTGCTTCCTCTTCATACCCTCTATCTCGATCACAATGAAATTCTCCATGTACCAACAGAAGCGATAAAACAATGCAAGACCCTCAGGGACTTTTCAATCAGTAATAATATTCGTCGAGGAAGCAGTCTCCATCAACAACAGGCTCAGTTGCAACAGCTTATTCCTCAACAAGAATATCAACAGCAAAAGATTGAGAAGATCAGCGTCGAAATGCCTATACTTCAGTCTATTTCTATTGCAAACAACCAATCGGATTCATTGCAAATCAGCAGTATGATGGAACAGCTATGTTTGTCGCCAAACTCGAACAGTGGTGAACCAACCTCGCCAATTATATCAACTCCACTGTCTCCAACAAGAAAACCACCCAAACCACTTCCACTCCCTCCTTCCATGCCACTCTCAGGAAACAACGCAAAACGTGGATTGGCTTCATCTACCATGGTAAGTCCCTCAAAGAGCGTCACCTCTCCCCTACAACAACCATCGAGCCAAGTAGACAGCAGACCAAAAGTTCCCCCACTGAAGCTGACAAAGAACACCTTGACACTCACTACAAGCATTCCCAACAATATAAACAGTTTGGCTGAAGATAACCAAAGTTCAGCATTGAGTTCATCAGTTTCCACTGAGCATCTTTCCAAGCTGGGAAATACAAGCTCGAGCAACATACTTGGTTTGGGAGCACGTGTCCGGTCTTTTACCTCCTATGAGTATAGTTCAGAGCATGAGAAGATGCTTATGCATACTACATCTTCGTCTTCTGGTGATAGCTGGCAAGATGATGAAGCACACCAGGACTTGGTTTCCCAGCATGAGAATACCAATACTAATCATGGAAAATCCAATAACTTAAGCAAATCAACCTCCAATTTCACTTCACCAAGGAGCGGCAAAGATAAACGTCTTTCTAGGTTTAGTGATCTTCTGGCTCTGGCAAAAGAAACGATTACACGTAAAAAGAACACTCAAACACACCAACCTTCACTGCAAAATAACAACATTAACTTTACTTCCAAAACAACTGATACAATAACTACACCGAGAACTCAAACAACTTGCAGTAGCTCACCTTCAACTCCGCGACCTCTTTTCCCCGAGAGAAATGGTAGTAATTCATCTCTTAACAACAATAATACTAGCAGCAGTGGGCCATCGATGTCCGACTCTCCGACACCAAGAAAGCGCGAAAGAAAGATCTCTAGTAGCATTAGCAATAACAGTTTGAATGCAGTATTCAACCCCAGTAAACAAGAGACTACCACCAATACTGGACCAGTGTCCAGCTTGATACGCCACAGTAGTCACAGTAATTTGAACACAACACTCATAGGAAATAACAGCTTTACATACAGCTCTACAGTTCACACCGGCAATCCGCTCACCCAATCAATCAACCCTTTACTTCTAGATCACATGGATGTGTCCTACGAGGATTCCTTCAAGAATATGAGCTACACAAATGGTGGTCTGGGAGCTCACTTGGATTGTTCAATGAGTCAGTCAATGCCAACCACATCAATCCTTCTCGAAACATCCAACCACGATGATTCTATTGCAGAAAGTTCATCCATTAACCGTAGTAGTTCAAGTTCGTCAGCTGTTTCTTCCTATAGGAAGTCGCCACCAACCGATCAGATGGCAACCCCTGTTGCACAAAAATTGGAGATGTTGAAACAAACGAAGCTTGAATTTGTTGAGGAAGTATACTATGAGGATAAATCAATGGCAGTGCCACCTTCAAACAAGAAACGTCTTACCAGTCTAGTCCTTCCAACAAAACCAAACTCACACCACGGACACTCTCAAAGTATCACTACTCTACTCTCGCCGGCAACCGTTCTGCAGACAAGAAAATCAATCGGTGGCACAAGCGACCCAAGTAAAAGAAAACTCAAAAAGCGTGAAGAAAATGGAGGTCCTTTACGTGAGTCCACTAGCACTGGAAACTTGACCTCAAGTATTTTCTTAGAAGGTGATGATTTCATTCGTGATTTAATGGCCAGTCCTGTGATCAATGTTGACATTGAATTCACATCGGAAGATGGAATACCAAAGATAAAGTCAGCCACTTTGAAAATGTTGATCAATGCACTTTCCCACGAGAGAGGACACAGTAAGTACCAACTTGATGGTCATCAATAGCATGGGACATCCACCAAATACTAATTATTATCTTTGTTTAGGTAAAGAGTTGGAGAACATGTTTTTCGACACCTATTTGCTCTTCACAAATGTTGAAACCATTATACAGCTACTAAGCGAGCGATTCTATCATACTGGAAAGAACAATTCACCTATTATCAAGCAAAAGGTGTTGCGATTCGTTCAGCGATGGGTTGATAGAAATTGGGAGGACTTCACAGAAAGCCAATCGGCTAGCCTGCTCGAGTTCTGTAAGACTTGCCAGGAGACTGTTGAACAGGGCATGCCAACCTCCACCTACTCCATTAAAAATCAAATAACAATGCTGACAAACATTATCAAGATGAGACGCGATGGTACCTACGTATCGGACGAAGACCAGGAAAGCTGGAAACAACCACCAATTCCAGATTTTGTTTACCAAGAAAATTTCACATTGATGGACCTCAAATCACACGAGATTGCCAGACAACTATCGATCATCGATCAATCTCTGATCATTAAAATCACCAAACACGAACTGCTCGACTATGTCCAAAGCCAGTCGAATCCACCTCAATCCATAGTGAATGTCACCAACAGATTCAACTACATCTCACGTTGGGTAGCAAGCGAAATAACCACCTGCTACAACCTGGATAAGCGAATTATGCTCATCTTCAAATTTATAAATATTGCCTTGGTAAGTATTAATCTCAGCTCATCTCAAAGGAACCTACTAACTCCTGCCAACCATTAGAATTGTTGGGTACTCAAGAACTTCAATAGCGCAATTGCGATTATAGCTGGAATGAAGCATGGGGCAGTGTTGAGATTGAAGTCGACTTGGTTCTACATCAACAACTCCAAAGCCAGCGCAATCTTCCAGGAATTCGAAGAGATGATTTCACCAACTTCACTCTCCAAGCTTAGAAAGATTATGGACTTGGTCGAGCCACCTGCAGTCCCCTATCTCGGTAGCTACTTCAACCATTTGGTCGGAATTACCGAGGGCAACAAATCTACAAAGTCATCGGACCAAATCAATCTTCTCAAATATGAGATGTTGAGCAAGATCCTTCAACGTGTGCATCTCGTTCAATCGAAGACCTACAATCTAGCAAGTGTTGGTGTGATCCAGAAGTTCCTTAACGAACTGCCTCAACTTTCAGAAGCACAACTCTACGAATCTGTATCCAAACTCGACACATCCAAAGACCTTACCAACGAATCATCTAAACTCAGAATCAAAAAGAGAAAGGGAACCATCGACTCCTAAATTTGATTATACCCTCAAAACAATCTCCACCCAACTTCACCATTAAATGATAAACAACAAACCAGACCATCTAACTCGATCATTGATAAAGTTGCCATTATACTACTATAATAAACAATATCCAACAAAAAAACAACAATTTAAATGCTTTATATATTCCTTCACTTAGACTGATATTGTTAAGATAACTTGAATTTTAGTTCATAATAGGTAACAAACTGATACTAACATAATCATATATGACAACATTAAAACCATTGTGAACTACTACAAAATACTATTATATTAGTACGACTAGCGTAGCATCAACTTTATTCGGATAGGTATAGATATATCAAACAATATGTTCATTATTCATTCCATAATAATAATAATACATAATATTCATGATATCATTTTATAAATGGACACAGATAATAATAAAACACAATCAGAGTGGTGGGTGGGGGTGGGTTTCACCAGTGTGTTTGGTTGATCTACAAGTGGTTAAGAAGAAAGAGTATTGTTGTAAACTGTCATGATATTCTTCTATTTGTTAAGCAAATAATAATATACTCTTACTTTTAATATTATTTTTAATATTATTACTTCCTTAAATACGAATAATAATGTTAAAATTTATATTAATTAATGTTATAAGGATAAACATATAAATGATAAACATTGGTTGTTTGTTTGTTTTTTACTAATCTTATTACATTACTTAATTATTGATTCATTCATACATTCATTCATTATTTATTAATTCATTATTTACTTACTATGTATATTTAATTGATTTATTAGTAAATCATGTTATCACTTCCACATATTCTTTTAAAGAAAATAACCTTTTACATCACAGATAATATTGATAGAGTATCATTAATTCTAACATGCAAAAAACTGTTTGAAGATAAAGATAAATTCACTTGCTTCAACTTGTATGATTTCACTTCGCCACAGGAATTAATTCCCTATGCATCCTATGCATCCAACGAACATTACAATTATCTTAAAATCCAATTTCTTACTGAAAATACAGTAAAACCTTTTAAATTATCAACTTTAGATACTTTTGTCAGTACTAGTGGGGCAAATTATGGTAAGAAGATTTAAAGATTCCTATTTTTAAGATTGGAAATTAACTTTATTTTGTTTTCTAATCAATACAGATATTTTTGATAATAATACCTATATAAGATTTAATGATGATTTTTATGATAAAGATGTAATCCCGCCAACAGTTACAATTTTACAACTTGGTATTAATTTTAATTCACCCTTAGAAGTTGGAATGTTTCCAGTGGGACAAATCAAAACTTTGGTTTTTGGCTTCAAATTCAACCAACCAATCAAACCCAACGTGCTTCCTGAAGAATTGGAATGTCTGATTTTTGGATACCAATTCAACTGTGAACTCAAACCGAATTTATTTCCTGAAAATCTAAAGATTTTGATCTTTGGAGATGCTTTCAACCAACCTATTAAATGTAGCTATTTCCCTAGGTCGCTCGAATACTTGGGATTTGGATATCGATTTAACAGACCCTTGAAGCCTAGAACTATACCACCCAAAGTGACTCAATTGGAGTTTGGTTATCGATTCAACCAAATGTGTGATAATGTTCTCCCATCGAAATTGGAAACTTTTAAAAATCTCAGCAGATTATTCTTGTTCAATCCCATCGACGTCACTTAGGAATGTCGAACATTTGATTCTCGTTTTAAATATAGAGCTAGTTAGCAGGTTCCCATTTTTCCTCTGGAATTCGTTAGATGTTCTTCCAAATATAAAAACAATTACATTCCAGGTCTCCAATATAAACAAAGTTAAAATTAGAGTCATTGACAAAGAACATTCATTCCTTCTAGCAAGTAATCTTAAGGGAGGTTTCATACCCAACTCAACCTCACCAGAGATTGGATTGGTCCAAACATCTTGAAACTAATAAAAGAACTTTGATTTGTATAATTTATTTTTATAAAAGCTATTGTTGTGAACTGACCAAATGCTATATGAGATGCTTTCATATTATACACATTACTCGATTGATTAATTATAATTATATTGGTGACCATGCAAAGTCCATTTGTTCACTGACTGCTTTAGGGAGTTGTGGGAGAGTGTTTCTTGGGATGAGGTATGATGACAAGTTGAAGAGGTCCAAGAAAATTTTGTAACGATCACCAACAGTGGTTCGAAGATAGTGATATCCAGATGATCCACCAGTACCAATCTTAGCACCAATGATTCTTTGTACCATCATCATATGACGGAATCTCCACATACCCAACAATTCGTCAATCTCTGTCAATTGATTCAAATGATGAATGGTGTATGGAAGATTGGTTCATCTTTGTACAAATAGATCAATAAAGCAGATTGAATGGCTCTATAATATTTAAAAACATTAGTTAAAAAGTACATATCCATATTATATCTAGCTATCCATACCTGTATGACAATCTAACCTCTCCTTTTTCCAATTTGCTGTTATATTCAGTTTCATTAAACAATGTTTTTGAAAGATTCCATATTCTTGTGAACCTCTGTTAAAATAGACATTGAAACATTAGTATGGGCCATTTCATCGACAAACGATTTATGAATTACCCTTATAATTTTGTTCTTTAATATCATCGGTCAAGTTAGAATTATTTTTGATTCTCTCTAAATCTCTTTCAAGAATTTTGTCGACAGCATTCTTGTAGGATGACCAAAAGTCGTAGTCTTTATAGTGTAAGAATGGGTTTCTCTCTAACCATTTGCAGACCAAAGCAAGAAGAGATGTTTCATTTTCGGATTTTTGGAGCATGTCACGGTCGCTGTCAGAGAAGAATGTGTGGTAGTGGTGTTGTTGGTATTGGAGACGGTTGGTTGGTAATATACCAAGCTTGTTCTCAATAACACGGAACTGAACACTCTGGAAACCTGAAGCTGGAACTAAAAGATTACGGAACTCCAAGAAATCCATACCAGTCATTGTTTCGAGAATACTGATTTGATCAACCAAAAGCTTTTGAATTTGAATAATACGACCTAAACGATTGACAATGATACCATTTTGACGCTCCGGAGTGGGTGGAGTAGACATAATCTTGATAATAGAGTCAACTTCATGAATGATTTGTTTGAACCAAAGCTCATAGGTCTATAATTTAGTTAATATCAAAGAAACACCTTGTTTTTTTTTTTGTTTTTGCAAGCAGCAATCAATATTTACTTGATGGATAATGATGAATAGCATTTCTTCATGAGCTGGAGTACCTGCTTTCACGCTCTCTGGCTTTTGGCAGTTCAATAGATTATCCAATTGCAAATATGAACCATAATAGACACCAGTGTGAACAGTGCTTACTTCCATAGCACTAAACAAAGAATGATTCATATCATATGTATAGGATTAATATCTACATACATATGACCAAACAATAATATCTATCTACATACGGTTCCATCAAAGAAGCATTCTTAATACCCTCCTTGATATCAGCGGCAGCCGATGCAAAGATACATCCATGTCTTCTTGGAACTTCGTTGTTGTTGTTGTCTTGATGATTCTCAGACATCTCTAGATCAGTTCTTCTATTTTAAATGATAATCTAACTTTTTGCTAAAAGTAATACCAAATAAATGAAAAATGAAAGAGTGATATGTGGGCTCTTGCCAATATTACAAGAATGTTCAAGTGTTTTCAAAAATTGAAAAAAAATATCAAAAAATTATTTATTTCGAAAATATCAATAAAAAATAATTATTTCCATTCAAACTCCGAAAAACAAATTGGAATTTGTAAGGATTCCGTGTCCACAATCAACAACAGAATATGAGGTAAATGGGGGAAGTTTGTTGTTTGAAAATCAAACAGGCAACCAATAGCCCACCACAAGATTTTACATCTCTGTAGTGAATCGATTGATTTCACTGAAAATATGTACAACCTTTCCAGTGTTGACCAATCTGATCGTTTACATCCAGATTGGACCAAAATATGTTAATATATATGGTTTTTAGATTTTATTTGTTTTTGTTTTTTTTTTTTTTCTTTAATGAGAGTGTCCATGTCCTCCACTTCCACCGTGACTGTGACCATGTCCTCCACTTCCTCCGTGGCTATGACCATGTCCTTCACTTCCTCCGTGACTGTGACCATGTCCTCCATTACCTCCGTGGCTGTGTCCGTGTCCTCCGTGGCTGTGACCGTGTCCTCCTCCATGGCTGTGTCCATGTCCTCCTCCGTGACTGTGTCCGTGTCCACTGTGATCATCGTGATCGTCGTGGCACTCTTCCTCTGGTTCTGGTTCAACATAGTATGTCATAACACCTTTCTCAATCATAGATTCAACCAACTTGATGTAACGGTCGAGTATCTTCTTCTCTGCAATTCTAATGTATAGAGTGTATCTGATAAAGTTGGCTGGATTCTTGGAAAGCATTTGCTCATCTTCTTGTTGAGTAGTGGGGTAGCTTGCCAATCGCTTTTTCAAGAGAGAAACAATCGATTTGTATGCTGCAAGTTCGTTTTGTTCGCTGACCAAGAGATGAGCCTCTCTGGTTGGTTGGTGGTTGCAATTTGAGTGGTCATGGTGACTATGTCCAGCCTCGAGTTTTGGTGCGACCTTGGCTGTTTCTTCAGCGTTCATTGCGTATACTCTCATGAAGGGCAACATGATGGCTGGCAATGTTGTGTTTGCTGGATTTGAGTCGAGGACGATCTGTGGATTTTGATTGACTCCACGTTCCTCGAGAATGTGAATCTTGTCGTGTTGTAACTCATCATTCTCAAGTTGCAATTTGAATTTGAGGGTGTCGTTTGGATTGGTCTTCAGGCAGAATCCACTGTAGAGGAGAAGTTGGAAGTTTGGACGCTCACCGTAGTTGATGAATACTTGGTCACCAACCTTGAAGTTCTTGATGGCGGAGCATGTCAGGGCGCGAGTGTCTGACTCGTAGAAAGTCGAGATCTTTCCAGTGGCAACGTGGTTGCACAAATCCCAGAAGGGAATCAAACAGTGTTGCACGTTGTGTTGGACATAGGGAGCAGCGGCAGGGACGGTGTTGGTGAATGGGATTTGATTCTGTCTGGACATCAAAGTTGAAACAGCCCAAATAAAGAGCTCCCAAGTGAAATGAGATGTCGATAAAACACCTGGATTCTTACCGAAAAAGTCGTAGAGGAAGCAGTATTGTCTGAGAGTGTTACGGTAGGTGTTGATAGCTTCCTCGAGCACTGGTGAGCCGATGAGCAATTGGAACTCGGGCATAGTGAAGTAGAGCGCGGTCTTGTAGGAGCGTGGAAGCATACGGATGTATGGTGCCCAGAATGAGTTCTTGGCCTGTGTCTCTTGAATCAAGTGAATGACGAGGAGCATGTTTGGCAGCATTCTGAAGAGTGGCTCACGCGAGACCTTATCTCCGAAGGACTTGAAAGCAGTCTCCTGTGACATAAACAACTTGAGTGGCACCTTGATAAACTCCTCGCCCTCCTTGATTTCAGTGGTTGCAGTCAAACCTGTTCCCTCTGCAAGTGTACGTACAATCTTAACCTTGTCCAACGACTCTTGGCATCCATTGTCGGCCAGCCATTTCTTAAACTGGTCAACAATTTGCTGATCTGACAAAGTTGGTTCAGGTTGTTGTTCTTTTTCTAGATTTTAGTGTGCGGTGCGTGGTTGGTTTGATTTGAGTAAGTCACCACTCACACAAGCAAGCTCTTGATTCAAATCAAACTTAAACATACGTAATTTCTTTAGATTGGTTTGCAACTCAACTAACTTCTGTACATTATTGTAGGTTCTTCTCGAATTTCTTGATGTCACTTACATTTGGACCAGTATTTCTTTCCTCTAAAGATATAATACATAGAAATAAGCTTTACGCTTGACTAGCAGCAGCAGCTGGCATTGATGCAATCTACGTGATCGGTTGCATTAATTATATATTCAATCTACATACCTTCATCTATAGATTTAACTAAATCTTTGATCGCAGATAATGTCTTAATCATCTTTTATTAATTTATATTTATAACCAAGATCTAATCTAATTTGCAGTATGTTAATTATATATATATGGTATGGTACTAAAGTGATTGATTGATTGATTGTGTGTCTTTTAGATTTTATTTTTAGTTCTTATGTACACACTCTAATTGTCGCCTTGCAATACTAGCATTTTCAAAACAAACAAAGCTTAGTGTGTGTGAAATTCCAAACTTAAAAAATCAATGAAAATTTGATTGTGTGCTCTTGATGGTTGTGTTGGTTGGTTTCATCCCCTCTCAGAGTGGGGTGGTTGTGCACTTCCAACAAACAAATGCATCATCATCTTCATGACATGGTGGTCAGGTTTGAATTCAGTGTTGTTCATTTATTTGATAAATCTTAACTTATACTAAAAGATAATATATATACAACTATGAGTTTGTTTTCAGCTGTATCACAGTCAATTTGGTGGAAAGTAGGTGGATTGTCAGCTTCCGCTGCAGTTCTGACTGGTGCCTTCGGTGCCCATGGTTTGAAGAAGAAAGTCAGTGAGCCTGCAAAGTTGGAATACTGGAAGACTGCTGCAAACTACCATTTATTACATTCAAGTTAGTATTAGTTCTTTTGAATAGTAATCTACTTGTGTTGGCAATATTAATTAACTTCTTCTGCTACTACTGCTAAAGTTGCAATTATGTTGGCACCATTGTCTAAAAACCCTAATATGTCAGGTGTCCTTTTCACATCTGGAATTGCATTGTTCTCGGGATCATTATACGCAATGACTGTCAGTGATAAGAAATTGGTAGGATCATATATACAAGTATATAATATAATAGCATAGACTAATTGTAGTTTCAAATAGGGAATGATTACACCAATTGGAGGACTAGCATTTGTTGCCGGTTGGATTGCTTTGGTCCTTTAAATTTGTATTTAGTCGAGTTAAATAAAAGTATTTTTTTGGAAAGATAGATGTTGATCTTCGATCGATTAGTTGAGGTGACACTCAAGGAGGACCTCCTACCAATCCTAGATAAAGTGTTGATTTTGTAAAGCTGCTTAATAATCAAATCACTATTGCAAACTGTATATATCTATCCTATCTTTTTGATCGTCTATTGATAATATGGGTACATAAATGCACCTATGAAGTTGAATGTTAACATCTGAAGAACTTGACAATATACAACTTTTCATTAAGGCCTGTCTATAGCCAACCACCTATTGAAAACAAAGTAAGTTATTCAGTCAACTTCCATCATTGTATAAATAAGCTATACGATAGCATACCTTATGCTTAAAGTTATATTGTTTCATGATTGCCACTACTTGATTTGGGTGGTTCTCTTCCACAAGAACTATGTAGAAACAGCCTTTAGCCGATAAGATATTCTGCATTGAGTAGCACGTGTTATTAATATTGCGGAGAAGCCTATACAAATGTATTTATATTTACACTGATTTGAGGTAGCAGCTTATCGATTACTTCACGACCATCTACACCACCAGCCCACGATGGCAATACCACCTTGGGTGATCTCCTCCGAGGGAGTTGGTACATATGGCGGATTGAAGAGCAGAATGTCAACATTGCGAGCAGTCTGTCGAGACCACCTACAAACGATGTATTTACTACGTCAAGGTAAACGTTGTTTTGCTTGGCAGTACGAGTGCTTACTTCTGCGGCTATCGGGTTGATATCCGTCGACATGAAATAACCATCGTTGCCAAGCAGCATCGAAAGATAAGTAATAACAAAACCACTGCCCGAACCGATTTCAACAGCAACCACAGGTTTCAGTGCACGAATGTAAGCCAAGTCCTTGCGAAGAGCATCTATAAATAGAAAATGAATCCTGTGCTGGCTCATACACATTCTGATAGTCTTTTGAGCCAAGATGCTCCATATTAGGTTCACTTTCAACTTGACTCATCTTAAGATATATATACTCGTATCGAATTCGTAATAATATATATTTAAGAAGATGATTCAAGTGGGTCGATAACTTCCCATAACATTTTCAATTTTTTACACCTCAACCCAATTCCTTTGAACTAACTAGTTATTCATGTTATAATGTCCAAATACTTGCCATGAATATTCAAGTTGTATTGTTTGTGAATAATGATTAGATGATAGTCATAACTTGACTGAGATATGGTTTATATTGTATTGTATTTAAATAGAAGATAAAAACATGTTTTGGGTTATCTTCTTTGTTGTTTGTTTATTTTATTATTTTTATTATATATATCAATAATAATTCTATGTTAGTTGTAGTTAGTTTGTTGTTAAATGGTTTCTTTCTTCTTCTCATTATTTAAAATATGGTTGCTTTGGTAATAATTAAAAGCTAAAAAATGATTGATAATCTATTTGAGTTGTAGGGTCTACGACTAGGATTGTGTGTTCTTGACTAAAGTTAATATTTCATCTTGTTTACGAATGATATGGTGTTGTTTCTATAGTCAAACTGGCATATCTCACTGTACTCCTGGAGATTGACCTCAATGTAGTTGATTATCGATTTAGTTTGACGATCGCCACCCAAATCTGTCTTCATGTCTACAATGATCTCTTTGATTTCTCCGCCACTGAAATATTTTATGATCCAGCAATAGGGATGATCCAGACTGAACTGCAACAAAAATCTCTTCTCTTTATTCAACAAAAGACTGACTTCCTCCTTTTCAATATAATAAAATATCAACCTAGACAAACATCATATGTTAGTGGACGTGATGCTCTAACTCAACTTGGTAAGCATAAACATACCCTTGATTCCACAGGTCCTTAGCATGTCTTTGGTATTTAATCACTTTTAATGATGGTGATAATATGGACATAAACTTATCAAACTGTTCAATTGTTAATTTATCTTTATTTGAGATTAAACATTATTAGTAACTCCATATGAATCATTATTTAAGCACATGTACTAACCTGATATCTTATTTAATATAGCTTTTAATGGTTCAATAGGCAGTGGACGATGGTGTGATGTCATTCTCTTGTAGATCTTTAAACAAAGGTGGAAGTATTTCTGTAGGATATTTATAATTCTAGAATGTGAAACTGTCTCATAAACATATTTTTCTCCATCCAGCTAGTTATGAAAGTTAGTAAGTTGACATCGTTGTATACTGCTGCTGCGCTTCGACATACCAAGTAAATCTCTTCCTTTAAAAGCAAACTAAAATATTGTACCCATTGTGAATCGTTGACGAATGCAATGAATTTGTCGGATGGCTTCGACTCGATCAGCACTTGATGTTTCGTTGATTTATGTATGAGATTCAATGAGAATCCGAGTGAACTGAACTGTGTAGTTCCATGCATCAACTTGATTGGTACCTTTGCAAGATAACGACTACCTTCCAACTGGATATCGAATGTCTGTTGTTCAAATATTTTGTTGCTGTTGTTGTTTTAAAATATTGGTTTTGTTACTGTTATTGTTACTACCATTGTTGTCGCCACTACTACTGCTGCTGCTGCTCTCGTTGCTTGATGTTACTGTCAGGGAGTGACTGTGATGGTACTGTGTAAATTGGTTGGTTATATGATGTATTCTGAGTTTTTCCGTAGGTGTAGGGAAACTGTGACGTGGTGAGCATCTCCACGATCATCTCGTCGGCGGGTATCTGTTTTGTATCGCTTGAGAATGCCAGGGAATGGCTGCCGTGAGTATACGAGAACTGCTGGCCGGACATCCAACTCCGCTCTCTTGGAAGGATTCGATCTCCTTGAGTAAGATGGCGAGATGACGCGAGAGGTTCTCGAGGTCGACGCACTTGTGCAGCAAGTTGTACGAGACGACGAACTCGGCGTGGTACACCAGCTGCTTGACGCATTCCACGAATGTCTTAATGATGGCAATACCCTGAGAGATCTCCTGCAATAGCATCACAGCATGCTGGGAGTCGAAACTCTGGGTTAAAGTCAATAGCACCGACGAATGTACGTTGATTGTGGACAATCGATGCGCACAGTGCTCTGAGCTCCTTTGCTTTCTTTACATAGTATTCCTCCTCCTCGCTGAGATACTGGTCAAACTCGGCAGTTCCACTGACCAATGATTTCTGATGTTCGATACTGGCCTGCTGGTGCTGACGCAAATGTTCCAACAGCAGCAAAGGTTGTAACTGTTGCAATTGGTCTGCCATCTATCTATCAATCTATCTATATCTATATCAATTTCAATATCTATTTAATCAAACTTGATCCAATTCTCTTTGATTCGTTTAAATTATCTCTCTATATATATATATGTATAAATAAATCTAGATATGTATGATCATAAATCGACTCGATTCGAATTTCTAAAAAAAATCAAACAAGCACCAGTACCTTAAAAATATTTATTCGTTTTATTTGGTGTCAAAAATAAACGAATGAATGAAATTGGTGTTTTGATGGTTGTGTTGTTATTGTTATTTGCTAAACCGACACTCTAGTTTTTGATGAATGGTGATAATAGTGTAGTGATAATGATATATCTATAGTTATCTATCTATCTAATAATACTTAAAGATGGTTGATATTTGTGGAATGCAATGCAATGCAGAGAGTTGTGAGAATTCTTATTGATATTATTATTATTAATTTTTTCTTTATTTTGAATTGCAGAAAGGAGACTGTCGTTGTTTGGTGCTTCCCCAATAGTATTTATTTGAAACGAAAAAAAAAGGATTTTTGTTGTTTTGGGGAAAAATAGATGGATATTATTGTAGATAGCCCTACAATGATTTAAAACCTCGGATTCAACAAAAAACTCGAGATTCAAACAAAAAGATAAGTATAAATAGTATATATATTTAAAAGTAATGAAAAGAAATAAATAGGTGATGAAAAGATTAGTTAGGTTATGTATATGTTTAGTTGATGATTGGTGAGTGCTTCTTGGACCAAGAAGATTACTTGGATGAAAACTACTTCGTATTAATAATAATTGGTTAATAAATAGTGTATATTTTTTTTTAAAGTTAGTTGGGTGACCTAAAACAACATATTGAATACATTCAGTGATTCATAAATCGAGTCGAGTAGACTCAGGATAAAAAGAAATAATAATTAAATTTATAATATTTTAATGGTGTTTTTTTAAAACAACTAATATTCATGATGAATTTCTGACCAATAATAGAACTCAAGATCGCAGTTACTCTGAGTTTCGTTGAAACACCTCGAAATTGTAGTGGGTACAACCATATTGAGTACTCTGAATCGATAAATCTTAAAAGTTCTCGGTTTTTTATGCAAATCAAAAATAATCTGATATGGATGATTTGATATCTTAAAAAACACTCTCACCCATACCCAGGTCGTACCAATAAGTGAAGTGATCAAACAGCAAACATACCCAAGAGTCTGTTATTTGAAAGTGGTGAGGTTTTTGGGACAACCTATTTATTGGTCAATAATTTGCTCGTTAATTAGTCACACCAACATCATCATTATCATGCTTTGTGCATCAGACAATCACTGTTGAGTTCAACAAAAGGAAGTCAGTGAGGGGACAGTGCAAACATAAGATATGTTTGTGTTGTTGAAAAATAAATATAATGTTTGTGAATCGATTTATTTAAATAAAATAATTTAAATTAAAGTAAAATTGGAAATAGATTGTTTCTTGCTTGATTGATTGGTTATCTATAGAAAAACAATGGGATGGATTGATGGTTAGATTTGCTATGTTATTATTGTTGATGGATGATGTTATTATTATTATACTATTATTATTATGATGATGATGATGCAAAGATTATTATGTTTAAAAAAAATATTAATATTAATTAATAAGAAATTAATGGACAATACGCAAGTGTCTGGGTGAATCAGGTTGAATAATGGTTCTTCTTGGGACTCTGGTGCGCTCCCGCTGCTGTTGCTACGTCTTGGCGAATCTGGTTGTGAAAGTATTTGTCGTGGTGATTCTGGAGCGATGCCTCTGAGTCTTGGTGAATCCCCCATTTGCTCTGCTACCGCATGGCAGAAGTTCTTTATTACTTTATCGTCGTTCATAAAATAGAGGGTTGGTTCAAAGAGTTCGCATTCACTTAGACACAATTTTCCTTATATCTTAACTACAAGTTTAAGCAATATAATGTTAATGTTATATTGATATAGATAGAATGAACAGTTATCAATACATACCATATCTATTCTGGAATATAATACTCTTCCCTTGCTAGAAATATATTTAATAACTTTGGTGGCTGCTTCTATATCGGCTGGAGAAGGAGACAAGTTGCGCTCAACATTGCCACCAAAACGTTCTTGGACACGGAAGTCCGATGGTGAAGGGTGCTTGATAATGGAGTGAGAGAATTTCTTGTTGAAAAAAATAAAGGAAACCTCGCCCTCTGAGTGGATCGACTCGACGAAAGGCTGAATAATCATGTCGGAGTGTTGGAGAAGCTTCTTGAACTGAGATTCCAAGAGGGAGCAACTGTCGATATCGAATCTGTGGGTACCGTAGCTGTCAGCGCCAATGGTTGGTTTCATAACGAATTGGGTTTGACCAGATTCGAACTTTCCACTATCAATACCTTGCTGGATGTACTCGGATAGAGATCTTGGATTTTCAGAACTTCTGACAAAAAATACTTGGTACGATGTTGATTCCTTGGTTTTCCAGCTCCAAGAGATATAGTTTATTCCAATTCCAATAGATGACATTACTATCATTTAGAATTGGAATTTTCATGGAGTCTATTTTATGAAGCCATTCTCTAAATTGCTCAATCTTTTCAACATAATCCTTTATAAAGATCAGTTGCAAATGTTAATAGTGGGATTAAAATATATAACAGGTGAGATCTCTTACCCAGGCAGATCTAATGATTAATAAATCAAATTGGTCCCATTGGATGGAAGAGTCGTCCCAAATAGCGCTTTTACATTCGTAAAACTTGGAAAGATATTGGATCATAGGGTGGTCGTCTGGGGCAACATTGGATGATCTTTAGAAGTTACCATACCAATTCTAAAACTTTTTAAAGATAATAGATGGATGGACTTGGCAAATGTATTAAATGATTTAATTGTCATTGTTACTTTGGTACGACTAGATAATTATTACAAAACACAAGTTGGAACTGGAACTGGAGCTACCTTTATAAAGAATTTAATTTCATCAGAGTTTGTAAATGAAAATTAGTGAACTGTTTTAGTAAATTAATTAAATGTGGTTCATTAGATTGATGGATGGATGATGGTTGGATTGAACAGCACAGAATAAACGCAAATAATAATAATAATAATCACCATACTGGAAAGCAGGCAAGGGTGAGGAAAGAAAAGGACTGTTTATGGAAAATGGTAGTTTAACATAACGCAAACAGAAGAAAAAGACACAAAATGAAGAACCAATCCAATAATGTAGGTGAATCCAATTCAATCATTCGATTGATTTTAATTAATTAGGGTGTATAGCATGAGGAGTTAATGGGGATTGCTACTGAGTTTGTCCACTTGAATTCTATGATTTGAATCCTCGTTTTTGATATATTTACAATTGTATTTAAATAGAATAAAAAGATGATTCTATACAGGAAATTGATATCTAATCTTGTATTTCAGCAATCTCCTTGTGTCTGGAGTTGTTGTAAATGGCTCTTTGACATGTCGTTAATTATGATAAAAAAAGGTGAGGATGAGTGTATTTTATAATACTAAAACTAAAACTAAAACTGGAATAAAACTTGGATGATGTGTTGGCGCTTGCCATGTGTAAAGTTTCTTCAGTGAAACTCATCAAAAAATATTTTTACAAGTGTGTGAACAAACTACAAGCATTAATGATTTTGAAGTAAATCGGGTGTGTTTAATGATTTAATATTGGAGATAAGTGTGAGATTGCTATAATAATACAATGTTTTTTCTTTTGTTTTTTTTGATCGATGTCATGAGGGATGAGTAATGACACAGTGGATGTGGATATGGCAGTGAAAGTAGATTGCGAAACAGAATAAGATTGGCACCAATCTAATAGTGGTTCTTAAAAATGAAACAAGTATATTTATAACTTTTTCAGCAACGCCTGCCATACATGATTGAGGATAGGTAATTATATCACCTACCCTACAATAGTGAAGTTATAATAACAAAGAAAAGGTCTCTTACTTTTTAAAAAATACAATTATTATATTCTCTCTTCTATTAAGAATAAATATATATATATACTATAATAATTATTATAAGTATAAAGATATGGATTATCTGTATGTATGTTTAAGTGAACTAGTGAGTTGGTGAAAGAAGTGGGGAGCTCTTCTGGGCTAATTTATAGTTGAGGATTTTGGGTTTGGATTTGGATTTGCTTAGATTTGCTTTGTGGACGAGAATGATGGTTGTCTTGTTGTATTAATGGTGAAGAAGTTGCAATTTTGTCAGGTGGTGGTCGTTAGTTGATGTCAATGGTTGTTTTCTTTGGCTGGTTCTGATATTTTTATCGATGCTATTTCTATGGACAATTGAAGGTAAAATAAATTCACTTTAAGTTCCCAACTGCCTGCATATGTAATGTATGTAATGATTACACGGTTTTAACTTGTTTTGTTTTTTTTTCTAAATAGTTACTCAGTAGATACTGGTACAAATCTACCGAATCAAAGCAGCAAAGCAACAACAACAAACCACAACCACAACTACAAATAATTATCTAGACCTATATTTTGATTGCAAACGACGATTTTCGATTTCGATTGTATTGTATGACAATTATGCAACCACTCTTGAGTTCACCATACACTATTCCTTTTAAGTCAAATGATCTATAAAATAAATAAATTTAGACAATGCCTGATCGGTCTAAGGCACTAACTGACACTTCAGCTTTTTTTGATCGAATGAAGCTCTTTCTATTGCTATTGATTTACTGATGATGATACTGCTGTTGCTCTTGCTGATATTATATTGTCGAGACTCGTTTTTTCTTTCTTTCGGTTGAATAATATAGACTTGATGGCTTGGGAGACCCTTTTACTTGGTTGCCAATCAACTTTTCATGAAGAATTTATTGATAGATTATTGATTTTAATGATCAAATGTTACTTGGTTTGAATAATAGACTAATAAGTTGATTAAAATGACACATTCACTTGATAATTAATTAATAATCAACCACTCCCTCCTCATTGATGCTGCGCCACATTGCAATTTTAAATCAATCCATGAACTTTTGGTATTACAGTTATCAAATTGATCGTCGAGCAACTCCACAACAACTAGAAACCAACTGTTTTTAGGTACCTAAAAACATAGTTGAGTAAAATAGTGTGTTTACTATTGATCTGATTATGAAAATACTTGAAATCTTTCATCACGAGCAACACAACCTGATCTTATAAAGCCATTTCAATCACCTACAATCATTACAATAATTGATTGATTCCCACTATCAAAAATAAAGTTAGGTATCACGAGATTATTATCACCTTAAAATACAGTGAGCCACCCAATGCTATCATTAGATATTCAATCAAATTTACATCACCCAATCAAAATCATCTAGTTCATTTTTTTATTTTTAGTTCATCATTAGAATTCATGAATTAGGGTTTATTGAAAAAATGCAATTTTATGTTTTTTTTTTAATTTGTTTTTTGATATATATTTGATGAAGTCATAATTTATAAATACGATTACTATTACTATTTTCATTATTATCATTATTATATAGTTGTTATTGATAAATCCACTGACCTACCACTGATTACCAAATCTAATAACCACATTTGGATTCTAATAATGATCGGAAGGTATCATATTACCATTATTTTAATTATTGGTTTAAGAATAGATATCATCAAAAACAAAATTGGATATTGATAAACCATTCCTCCTATTTATTTTTATGAGTTGATTTAATAAAGATAAACATACTAGACTTAATTTGAAACTGAGTTGCTACTTAAAAAACCCTATTCATCCTTGAAATTAATTAAAGTGGCCACCTGAGTTTAATTAAATATTATCATCATTGGTAATAACTTTGTTCCTTTAAATATTATCTTAGTGTTTCCATCACCAGAGAATACTTGTTGGTGTTCTAGAGAAAATTACATTAGTTCTTATGGGATGGATGAAAATTGGAAATCAGGTCCACAAATATTGATTCATATATATCACTTATCTATTTCTAACATTATTAAAACCTCTCCCTTTTATTTTAAGGTTGTTGGTGTTTGACCTCCAACTCTCCAATAATAGTTTCCATTATTGCTGAAGTAGAGTTGTCCTGTGAGATTATTATTATTATTGTTTTAAAAAATATTCGAAAACATTGTGATTAGATATTAGCTTGTGAAAAGATATGATCGTTCCGGTGAGGTCTGACTCTGAAAAAATTAATAGGTAATCATTGCCAAGGTTGCGAAAATTGATTGTTTTCGATTGAATTTTGATTTTGAGTGATGATATTGATTGCATTTTTCGAAGGATGCCCATTAGGTTGATAAACGTGGACTCATTCAGTTTTATCGATTTGATGTTTTGAGGAATTGCGAATTTGAAATCGCTTGGAATAGATATCGAGGTGAGGGAGCTCGGAAGATCATTTGGAAAATCTTGTGAGAACATGCTTCCGATTCCCAGGTGCACAAGAGTCTTGGGGAGAGTGGGGAGCGACCACTGATAAAAGTTTGATAGCTCCAAACAAAGGAGATTCAGTGGAAGTGATTTCGAAGTTATCTTTTGATTGATAGATTTAAAAGTTAGGTGTGTAACAGATTTTGGAAATACTGTATCCTTGTGAAATGAGAAGACTGTCAGGTGAGTTAGATTTGGTAGATGTTTGGCTTTCCAGATTATTGGATGAGAGTTTGTGTTGATTTCGAGCTCCGTCAGAGTTTTAGGCAGCGCTTTAATGTTGACACTTCCTTCTAGGAGATTGAGCTTTAAATATTTCAAGTTTGGAGGAAATATATCCAGTCGGTAGCAGTCGATTGTTAGATGCTGTACAGTCGAGGGAATGAAGTTGTCCAAGCTGTGGTTGCGATAACGATTGGTTAGGTTCAATTTTGTAATACCCTGTGGAAGTATGGTCCCAGGTTGAAATGGTATTTCGAGAGTAGTAAGTGAAGATGGAAGCACATCGGCACCTAAAACTCTCGGGTAGCTCTGATGAAACTTTAGTTTTTGTAGAAAAGAAGGTAGGTCACCAGGATGTAGTGGTGATCTGAATGTACTGGCAAACTTGATAGATTCAACAGTTTCAGGAAGTATTTTGTTTGCATTGAATTGAGTATTGAGCAGACCTCCAAAATAAACTTTTTTAAGGCTGCTCGGGAGAGTGTCGTAGCGCATTACAAAAGTCCGTGGAAGATATATTGTTTCTAGTCCTGGAGGAAGTGTGTCTTCAGTCAAAGGAAAAGAATAAGAATTTCCCATTGAGAGGAATTTGAGTGAGCAAGGAAAGATGCCAGGTGTGAGCAGTTGGTTGAACATATCACCCAGCCAGAGGTGCGTTAATGATGATGGCAGCGTGTCTTTCAAGATAGGTTGATTGAACGATGAAGTCAACAATATGTGAGTGACCGAATCGGGTATCCAATTGGGAGGAATAATCTCATTGAAACCCTGTGGAAAGCTAAGATGTGTAACATAGTTGGGCAGCGGACTACCAAGATCTGCAAGAGATACGAGCAGCGAGTACTTCAGATCATGATTGGTTCCGCCATTCAGTATCGTATTGACAATTGCATCTCTGTAGGAATGCAAATGGAATCTCTTTTCGTTCCTGTAGAATGCAACCGGCCTAATCTGATGACAATTTGTTACATTGAAATCTAGAACCAATTCAAACCATTTCCTACACACCAAAGTCAGACAGATTCTGTCTATATTCTCATCCAAATACTTTATGATATGTTTGAGGATAACATGTGAAAATAAAGTTGTCATGATAATTATAATATTATAAATATTTATTACACAAAACTTTTATTTGAAACTTTGATTTATTATATCGGACTTTTATTTAAAAAACAAAACTACCAAGTCAATAAGACAAAGCGAGTCATGTGACATGACTCACACTGCAGGGTGAAGTTGTTTGATTCAATGACTCATTTTACATTATTCAAATAATGATTAACAGTTTGAATTTGGGGTAGCTCAACGAACAAATTGGACTGCAATCTTTTTCAATGATTAAGGAATACACTATTGTAATTTCATCTACAACAACTTGAGTCTCAGTCCTACCTTATAATGAAAGAATATTCTACATAGATAATGAGCATGTTTCTTATTATATAATACCTGGTGGATATAGGACCAAGAAATAATAGTTACCAAGATTATCTTCTTGTCAATGTATTTAAACTATAAATTCTAAATTAAATTTAACATTAACTAAGTTGCCTGCTCTCAAAGACAAATACATACTACCTACCTATCAATTTAACACATACAAACCTATCAATTTAGAATAGGATGATGTGTGGATCATGCTCTTATCCTAAAGAAGCAATCTATTTCCCTCTTCACTATAGATATTACGTCAACACACAAATTTGATTGATAATCAAAAGGCGATCTTTAAATTTAGATTTAAACTGATTCTATAGACGTACTTTCATTTATTGATGACATAAGAGTTAATTAAAATAGTAGTATTACCAAGTGCATTAGGTATTTGTTACTATTTCTAGCTAGGTTATATTACAATTTAAATGTAATCAACCATAAATGGATAATGGATATGCTGAAGATAGCCTATTAAATTAGATTTATACATGTGGTTATCTTAAATTAAATGTTAAATTAATTAACTAACACTTCACACCATCAATTCTACTCTCTCAATTACACTTCACATGGCAAAGCTTGCTGAGCTAAGCAAAGAAGCAAGTTAAATAAACTACTAAAGCAAAGTAGAGTAGAGTTAACTGTATGCTTTGTTTGGTTTGTTAAAACTAAACTAAACTGTCGACAGCATTATCGTAATCTTTATACAATATTAACAGCAAAAACAACAACAACACCAACAACACCAATAACAACAACACTGTATAGCATCGCAGCTCAATTGGGTGATTCGTTTGAAGTTTATAAGATGTGATGATTGATTGATCAATAAAATTCACAATAAGCTACACACCCTACTTTGCACTTCACTTCACTTTTATTATGGATGGTGTGGGGGGTAGCTGTGTGTTATTGAAGTAACATCAGTCGCAGTAGCAGCAGCAGTGTGGGGTGTGGGAGGTTATACCCGAAGAACTAGATCGAGCAAGATATACTAATATCCACACACGGTCACATTAGATGGATTGATTGACCTAATTTAAGCTTTATATAGAAAGTTGTAGAGTTGACCCTCTGCACTGCACGTTAAATGAATTTCTATAGAAATTTTGTAAACAAGCTATCTACATTAATCCAGCGTTCTTGGCTAGATATCCACTCTCCATCCAACCCTGTCGATGTCTTCCACCCTCGCTCCTATCACTGTTAGGCATCAACCGTTTGCAAGCCAACTATATAAATAACTTGAATCATTCTTCCTCTAACCAAGAAGCATTCATTTAATTCACCTAAATCCAAAAGAAACAATTACTGATAAAAATGTTGGTTCTAATTCTCTTTATAATTATATCTTATATCTTCTACTCATTCGTATGTATCACATAATAATATAGAAGCTTCCAGTGGCTCTTACCCCAAACAAAAGCTATTATATTAATTTCCAATTCTAATTCCAAAATTACTTTATTACTATTATAATAATTATTATAATATAGATTTCGAAGAATACCAAATTTAGTTCAGCTGATCCCAAGCCACCTGGTATTAATTATCCAATTTTAGGATCGCTACCATACTTGACCAAAGATCCACATAAAGCCATCACTAAATATACTGGTGATGACGCGATGCTGAGTCTTTGGATGGGTGACTACTACACCATTGTTGTTAGTGACCCAGCACTGGTCAAAGAGATTTGGAACAAGAATTTCGATGTGTTCTCTGGACGTGTATTGACACCTCTAGGTAAGATTCTGAGTGGCAGTGGAATGAATATCCTAACTTCAGACTATGAAAATTGGAAGCCAATTCGTTCCCATGTTTCCACTAGCTTCACCAAAACTAAACTTAGACAGCTGAATGCTATCGTCGAAGATCATACCAGACAATTTATATCATGCTTGAAAACATTCGAAAAATCAGGTCTACCTGTAAATATATCTACCTTAATTTGAAACTAATTCTTCCTAAATTGCTAACCAAATTATAATTCCTTTTCTCATTTCAATTAATAGTTGGAACCAAATCCATACTTAAAGAAATTTGCTATGAATATTATCTTGATGATTGTATTCTCTAAGCAGATTCCATACCATGAATCAATAACTGATAATGTTGCCTCGGAGCTCATTGAATCGATTGAAGATATTTTCAAACAAACTTCACAAGGAAATGTACTGAATTTCCTCCATATATGTGCACCTTTATTCTACCTCATGAAAAATCAAGTTGCCTCCAGCTTCAATAGATGTAAGAATTTCATTGAGCAACAAATATACAGAGAGAAACTAAAGGACTTTGATCCCAAAAAGTAAGTATTATTTAAAAAATAATAATATTATTATTTATTAATTGCATTCCTCATTTTCTTTAGCCCAAAGGATTTGTTCGAAGAATTAATCATTGAATTCAATGATACTGATACTGTTCTTAGAATTGCCACCGATTTGTTGTTGGGAGGAACCGATACTACTGCAACTACGATGCATTGGTTCCTTTGGCACATGGCAAACTATCCAGAGATCCAAGAAAAAATGTACAAAGAGATTGTAGCTGCTGCTGGCAAAGATAAGTTCATAACCAATGAATATCGTCCAAAGACTCCTTATTTCTTGGCAGTTATTAAGGAAATCATGAGAATTAAACCAACTGCCCCTCTTGGACTTAATAGAAGATGTGATCAGGATATCGTCATTGGTGGATATTTCATACCAAAAGGAACTCAGATGCTCACCAACCAATATGGTATCATGCGTAATGAAAAGTATTTCCCCAATCCCGAAAAATTCATGCCAGAAAGATTCTTGACTGAACAAACTAATGAAGCATGGATGCCATTTGGTGTTGGTTCAAGAAATTGCATTGGATTAAAGTAATTATTATTCCTATGGATTCCATTATCTAAATATCAAAACTAATAATAGTATTTTATTTATTTGTAGCTTGGCAATGGATGAACTGTATATAGGATGCACCAACATCATTATGAACTTTAAGATTTCTTCATACAGTGGCAAACCAATTCCAGATGAGGAAGTATTTGGAGTTTGTTTGTATCCTAAAGAATATCAAATTAGACTTGAATCAAGATGCTGATAATAGTCATTATCGACGAAGGAAATCGAAGATCTTTATTATAAATTTTACGACCAACAACACTACACTTTTAATTTTGTTAATTCAAACATTAATTTAATCAAAATAAACATTATTATTAACTGTACTTTTAACATTTAAAAGAACACTATCATTTTATTAAGATTTGATTCGAATTTCCAAACATTCAGATCTAATTCTAAATAGCTTTAAGAAATAGAATAGATCTTGATAAAATTAATTTAAGATTAATATCTTTTCCATCAATTGAGATGAATTCCAAGATATGATAGATGTAATTTGTTGTCTTCTTTCAAATGAAAAACATGGGTCAATCTCTTGTAATCTAATTACTTTTCTTATATGATCTATAAATGCAAATGGAGTATAATATCCTGTAGGATTATGAATAAAGAAGATTAAGATATCTTGAAGGATAATAAAGATTAAGATTGATTCGATTCTTCTATTCATTATTGGTCAAAATTTTATTGGTGAGTTTAGTTAACTGAATTATTGTTTGTCTCTATATTTTGTTTTTCGTTGTGGGTTATGCTAATTTTGTAAATAATAAGAGTACTTGAAGTTCTTATTTTCTAACATAGAGCTAGGAGTAATTATAATTAAACAACACCTTTTGGTCAATGGAAAAGTATGAGAATCTTTCAAAATACACAAATAAATGTAGATCACTTAATATTCAAAATCAAATCTATTTAAATCAAATCATCCATAATTTTAACTGAGCCAAACTAATCTATTTTATAAACACTATTTAATGAGAATAAAAGTTTGGTTTGGAACTTGTAAATCAATTTATTGTTATAAGAATTTAACGTAATAACTTCTTTGTGAAACAATTCCACATCTGTTATATCCTTTGGCAATTCTCATAAATCTATAGGTTAAATTGATTAAATATGATTGTATTGATTAATAAATCGACAGTAGATAATATAAAATAGTTTATGATTACTTACCCATTCTCTCCCCAATGGGTTCCCCATGAATTCTTGATGATCCAGTATTCTTGACCATTGCTTATACCTGAACCAACCAAGAGAACTGCATGATTTATAGCTGTTGAGCAACTTGCTTCATTATAGATACCTCCTGAATAGCTTAAAAATGCATTGCTCACAGCATTTAGTGTGACTGCAATTGGCCCATTTGATAATGCAGATGCTAATAGATCTTCACTTTTGGATACATAGTATAACTGGAAGTTGTATGTACTTCTAGGTACAGACTTGCAAGATGAATGTGTTGTTGATGATCCAGACCAATATGGATATTTGGACTCCAACGAAATACCTTTATGAAGTGCATGTTGTAATGTAAAACCTGGATCACCTCCATTGCATCCAAAGTTAAAATTATTTGAATATAGTCCAAAACTACAGTCGATTAAATCTTGTTCACTGAGGTCTACTGATGAAGAACTCTTAATAAGAATAGCACTCTCTATTGCCGCAGCAGAGGAAAAAGTATAACATGCTCCACATGACAATTGGCTTTTGACTGAAGTAACTTTACCAGAAGATCTCCAATCAATATAAGTGCCCATAAGTTGTCTTTGGACTGGAGACACTGGATTCTCAAATGGAATACCAATATCAGTTGAATTGACAATTGCACCAAACAATGACAATCGTTTCTCTTCATCAGTCCAATCTGAAAACTCGTTGAGTCCAACAGTCATTGACTTGTCTGGATTGCTATTGAATTCATTGATAAAGTCCAAATTAGATTTGAATGTGTTGAAACGATCATCGATATCCTTCTGATTGGCATATACTTTGTTGTATTTCAAAGCCCATTCTGTGAACTTGCTGGCATACTCGAGATGTTTCAACAAACCAAGTGTCAAATTAACGGTGACCGTCAACTCTAAGTTAGGAAGAATATTATTTGTTTCTTGTTCCAGAGAATATGAGCAGAGAGAATACTAAAGCTATATAGATATATTTATTATTCATGTTTATTTCTTGACAATAAAATGTAATGATTCAAAAATATTTTCCTCTAATTTTTAAGAGAGATTGATAATGAATCATGCAAACAATGGGAAAGTAGTACTAATTAGATTATATGGTTACATATCAGTGTGAAATTATCACATGATCTTGTTATATGTGGTACAATAACTTCAAAATTAATATTCTTAGAAAATTAATGGTGTTGAACTTTGGTTAAGTCTCTTAGGAATCGAACAATTGCCCAGTCCACTGAAGGTCATTTTCAAATTTGACAAAACTTCAAAATTTAATTTCCTGATGATTAAGTTTAAAGTGTGCTTAATTTATTGTGATCTTGTTACCTTATTAGTCATATGGAAAACAGGTTGGCGTTAGTTCTAAAATAAGGCAGTGAAGTGATGAGTACGATTAAAGTGGTACCTCTTGGCGCAGGTCAAGATGTAGGAAGAAGTTGTGTTATCGTCAGTATTGGAAATAAGAACATCATGTTTGATTGTGGAATGCACATGGGTTATCATGATGAACGTAGATTCCCTGACTTCTCTTTCATTTCTAAAACAAAGCAATTCACTAAAGTATTGGATTGTGTCATTATTACACATTTGTATGTAAACAAGATGATCCACACATTGTTATCGTAGCATACTAACTGAGAAGTTTCAATTGGAAAGTCATCTAGATCATTGTGGTGCACTACCTTACTTTACAGAGATATGTGGATATGATGGACCTATATATATGACTGTAGGTAGCAATAGATATATATCATCTGTTGATCAGAAGAAACAATGTACTAAAACTAGTGCTATATTTAGTTGCCTACGAAAGCGATTGTGCCAATTTTGTTGGAAGATTATCGAAAGATCATTGTTGATAGAAAAGGTGAAACAAACTTCTTTACACCTCAAATGATTAAAGATTGTATGAAAAAGGTTATTCCTGTTGCACTGCATCAAACGATTGAGGTAGACGATGAGCTGTCGATCAAGCCTTATTATGCAGGTCACGTGCTGGGCGCAGCTATGTTTTATTGTAAGGTTGGAGAAGAGTCAGTCGTGTACACCGGTGACTATAACATGACACCCGATCGTCATCTTGGAAGCGCGTGGATTGATGCTGTCAATCCGACGCTCCTGATCACAGAGACAACCTATGCTACTACCATTCGTGACTCTAAGCGTGGGCGTGAGCGTGATTTTCTCAAGCGTGTACACGAGTGCGTTGAAAAGGGTGGAAAGGTACTGATTCCCGTGTTTGCTCTTGGACGTGTGCAGGAGCTGTGTATCCTCATCGATACCTATTGGGAGCAGATGGGCCTGACTGTACCAATCTACTTCTCTGAGGGTCTCGCGGAGAAAGCAAACTTTTATTACAAACTGTTCATCAGCTGGACGAACCAAAAGATCAAGCAAACCTTCGTCAAGAGAAACATGTTTGATTTTAAGCACATTAAGCCATTTGATAGAATGCTTGTCGATGCACCTGGACCGATGGTTCTCTTTGCAACACCGGGTATGCTTCACGCTGGTGCCTCGCTCGAAGTCTTTAAAAAAATGGGCACCATCCGAACTCAACATGACAATCATTCCCGGATACTGTGTTGTGGGAACCGTTGGAAACAAACTTCTTTCCAACGCAACTGGTCCACAGATGGTGGAGATTGACAAAAAGACCACACTCGAAGTCAAATGTAAAATACACAATCTCTCTTTTTCAGCACATGCCGATGCCAAAGGTATCATGCAACTGATCAAGATGTCTCAGCCGAAGAATGTATTATTAGTGCATGGAGAAAAGGAGAAAATGTAAATATCCCAACATCAAAAACATATTATAACCATATGGGATCACTCATACTTTCTATTCACAATATTATTATAGGAGATTTTTAAGTGATAAGATATCAAAAGATTTTAATATACCCTGCTACTTCCCTGCGAACGGTGTTACTGTACATATCGAATCCCCAAAGACTATACCCATCGATATTTCATTGAAACTGCTGAAGCGACAGATTTCAGAATACTCCAAAGAGAGTGCTACTGCATTCGAATACAATGCCAATCTGGATGAAGACAACAATAGTAACAATAACAGCAATGAAAACAATACAGATAGTTTAGAACAAGAGACAAAGAAGTCTAGGTCTCCTATTGTGTCAGTTCCAGTTCAAGGTATCATGGTTTCCAAAGGCTATCAGGTAAACTATTAATTTAATATTAACAGCAATATGTTCAACAAGTTCCACTAATCGATTCATTTATTTTAGAGTATTAAACTGCTAGATCCAATGGAAGCATCGAAAGAATTATCAATCAACAATGTACAATTGAATTTCATTTTATATTGGAAACTGGTTCAGGAAGTGAAAGATTGCATCGAGATTTTATATGTTGAATTATGTAAATGGTTGGTTGGTGCCACCATTGAGAGGATCGATCAAAATAAGATTCTTGTTAAATCAAGTATATCCATTGAGTTTGAGAAAGCACAACAGCAATTCACAATCAGGTGGACCAACAAAGAAGAATATCTTTCAAATCACATCCTTTCTATCATTCAGAATCTATTCCCCAAAGAAACAAAATAAATTGGATCCAACTGGAATATAGATATAAATTGAATTACATCTTCACAAATCTTTGCCAAATTTGGTGAGTGCTTCTCAGCCACCACATTCTTTTACAAAAAATCTGATCATTTCGTTCTGGTGATTCATTGCAAATTAAATCAAAGATTTATTACCTCTTCAAGTAATAATTTTTGTTGTTCTAGAAAAATAGAATCAGACGATGATATCAATAGAAAATGAACTTAGATTACAATATGTGAAGTCACCTTCTTTCCTATTGAAGAAGATAGATGGTTTCGTTTTTAAAGAAAGACTCTATGTACAACTGATTCTTAAAGGTGGTCTCAACTATTATTTCTTTGTAGACGATGTTGATCAACCAACTATCGTTTTTTTAGTCGATAGAGTTCGTGGTCAATTCTCTATTTACCACAAGAATAATCTAAAGAGACTCACACAATTTCTATCGAACCATGATTGGAAACGCGGATTCCTCATACCTTACAAAGATCAAATTAGTCTGGAAACAACTGAATATCCTTTTACAAACTTTGGTGTATTATATCATTTAAATGAGATAACAACGTAAGTTGAATTTATCCCTGCATTTTCTTTGATTGAAATCTAATTACTTTGGAATGAAGTGATACGATAGTATTCTCTTCAGTGGGGACAACAGAGTTCGACATATTAACGAAAGTCTTTAAGGACCAAGGAATAGAAGTACTCAAGTTTCCAGATATCTATAACTTTTGTTTGATTGATGTCCCAGATGTAGAACAAAAAATCATAGAACTAAAATCCATAATCAACGACGAAGGAGATAAATATATAATTTCTCAAGCCTCTGAAATAGATGCTGAAACTATTAGTATGTAAGGAAATAACTCAGTTCTCTATGATCTACTAATATAGCTATCATCTTTAGATTCCAATTGGTCGAATAGAAGTGCCTATAGCTTAGCATTCATGAAATGGACAGCTCAAAATTCTTTGACAAGCTGTTTGAGGGTCAATGGTGAAATGGCATCGTGGATCATACAGTATACCGATGGCAACGCAGGTGCCTTGTATACACCAACTACATTTAGAAATCAAGGGTATGGAAAGAAAGTAGTAGCTAGCATCCTCATCAAGTTACTAGAAAAAAACGAATACAATCCATATGTATTCATTTCTGTTGATAATGCCGCATCACATGCCCTATTCAAATCAATCGGATACAAAGTGCTACCAGCTAAAAGTTGTTGGTTCCTTGGCAGAGTCACAAAAGCAGGTCAACGCTAGCCCAGCTTTAAACTTGATCGAATCATTTCCAGCTTCTTTAACATTAGGAATTCACACAAGTTGATGATAGTATACACCTATAAATTATATTGAAACTTGTGTTGTGACAGACAATAAAGGTTCAGTCTATTCAGATTTGAATCATGAGATTTCACTTTTTTTTTCTGAAAAAAAAAAGTAAGAGGTTGGAGAATTTCTGGATTTTATTAATAATATTTCGTAACGAAAAATACACCAAAATAACCCAATCAAAGTGTAATTATTTAAGGATTACATTCATACTTAAACCAAAAACTAAACCAAAACCAAAAACTCTTCATTCTCTAAGCATGAAAGAATGGATATCTTTGTGGATTCCAGTGGATGTCAATGTCAATAGCAATGACTTTCAAATTCCAACGATTGAAAATCAAAAGGATTTGTTTATGAGTTTGCTAAATCCAACCAGGGAAACCGACGAAACCAATGATGACCAGCCTAGAAACAACCAACCTGAAAAAAAAAAATAGAAATGAGACTTCAGAGGACCTCATAACAGAGAGATACAAGGAGATAGTTTCACAATGGATGGAACTTGTAATTTTTTCTCACAATGTTTTCTCAAGTCCAGAAAGGAAAAACCAACCTTCTGTAAGACAATTTATATGTAGAAAGAATGTATGTGATCGTTCACCGTCCCTCAACTACATGGCAATGCGGGGTGAAATTATTCCTCATGCCATCTTGAGAAGCATTGATAAGATGTCCAACAATGTCTTGACGATGGTGGAATATGAAATGCACTATTCCCAAATAGTAGGTACGTCCTTCGATGTTGGATCTGATGGCAAAGCAAAAGAACTGATTTTAATCAAACCGAGAGTACTGGTCATCAAGAACATCAAGCTGAATTTGGAGACAGGAGTGTTCGAAACCTATGAGGTGGTCAAGTGGGATCCATTGAAGCAGTCTTGCTCAAAGACGATCTATTCTAACCAAGCTGGAGAACATGGACCGACGATCGAAATGGATTGTGTTCCCGAAGACGATGAGCCTAATCCCAACAAAGTATTAATCCACAAAGATCAAAATCTCTATCAAATCTTTGATGTTCCTAAAACCAAGACCATCGAACTGTACAAGAAGGCCATCGCAGACAAACTATCAATCCCTGTCGATACCATCAAGAATCTTTACTGCCACAATACAGGCAATCTAATAGAAAAAGATAAATTCCTGCAAATTACATCTTCCTATTTAGTAGAAAAAACTGATGGCAAATTTATAGGCTACCATTAACTAGTGTAAACAATAACAACAACAACAATAAAATGTAACTATTATTGTAATGGCTTTGACTAAATAATCTAAACTAGAGAGTATTCTGTAATTATTATTATTATTATTATTATATATTACATTCATTCGATGAATGATTGTTTATTTAATAAACATGATGATGATGTTGATATCGATGCTTAATGCATATCTATCTGTTCTATCTACTAACTGCTGACTATCTACTCTTGCTGGTGGTGTTTTCTTTGTTTAAATTGAATAATTGTATTGGTTGTATTTATTATGCTTTCCTTATCTAAATTTAATCTTCGTTCAACAAATGTGACTTTGGATTAACAGCCTAAATTTAATGGTTGAAGATCAATGATAAGTATATTAATGATCGATGTAATGATGATGATGATGATGATGATGATAATTACCCATTTGGGAGGTGGGATATTTCTTTGCCATTTAGATCCTCCTGGTGCATCACATGCTATAAGAACCGAGTGAATAATAATGGTGTGCTGGCATTAGTATGATGGAAAGGCGAAGGTTGTGATGACAGCACTGCTGTTGATTTGATTGCTCTGCTCGCTATCCTGTGCTGTATTTATGATGTACATACGAATATATGGATCTGGGTGTTCCCAGTAGTTGGCAAAGTTTTCGAAATCCTTCATGTGTTGTTGAATCAAGAATGGGTTTGTTTCATTCTTTCTTGCCTTCAATGTATTACGCAATTGGAGGGCGTTTGCCAAGAACCAATCGTAGTCCTCAGAGTAGTCTCTAATGGACTTGATACTCTTACGGTACAATCTAATCACTTTTTGTGCATGTGAAAGTGACATCTTATCTAATAATGGTGATTTTTGCTGCTGTTGCTTTACAGTAAGTAATATGATTACAACTATTACTGATTGATCAACCAAGGGTAGTCACAGTCAGACTAAATGAAAAAAAACAAAAAAATCGAAATAATAATTGAAAAAAATTAATTTTCTTTTTCACACATGCAGACTCTCTTTAATTAATTTCGCAAATGAAATTGAGTAGTTGTTATATTAATAGTTAGTTTATTTAGTGCTCGTTAAGACGACCTTATTTAAAGATATATATATAGATAGATAGAGAGAGATAATGTCGGATAAATATAGATCAAAGTTGTACTCTTCAAAGGATATTGCTTCTCATACTAAATTGAAGTTCAGGTAGGTTATTTAGAATTCTGATAGGGATAGATTACTTTGTTACTGGAGTGTAGCTGAATCACTAACTTGTTGTTGATTGGTTTGCTATGAATCTAGAGATGATGTTGGAAAGAAGGCGTTGGAAGAACGTGAGAAGGAACAAAATGAAAAAGAGAGATTAGAACAATTGGAGATAAAACAAAAACAATTATTAGAAGCAAGAAAAGAATTTAGAGAAACTAAAAATAGAGGTGATGATAGAGATAATAGAGATGATGATGATAGAGAAGATGGAGAAGAAGAAGAGGAGGAGAAATTAGAAATAGAACAACTACATCTACAACGTCCACTGCTTCATCCATACCCCAAAAGAAAGAATATAGATGCAGATGACACCGATACAAGTTGATGATGATAGTCAAGATGAAAATGATAACGACAGCAGTGATTCCGACGACAGTGAAGATGATGAAGAAGAGCTCATGAGAGAGCTGGAGAAACTAAAGAAAGAAAAGGCTGAAGCACTCAAGAGAAAGCAAATGGAAGAAGCAGACAGCGAGAAACTCGCTAGACAAGAGAAACTACTGTCAAGCAATCCATTAATGAACAACAACAGTGACTATTCGATGAAAAAAAAGTATGATTCCATTACTCAGGGACTGACTGGAGGCGACCAACTAACAATCCAATCAATTCCTATTTTTAATCAATCAATTAATCTAGGTGGTACGACGACTCTGTATTTAAGAATCAAGCAAGAGATGAACCTGTAACAAAGAAAAGATTTATTAACGACACAACTAGAAATGATTTTGCTCGAAAGTTCTTAACCAAATATATAAAGTAATCAATCAGTTAATCTATTGCCAACCATACCCATTCGGTCAATGCATGCAAAGCTATGATTCGCATTCTCAGGAAATTGTGCTATGGATTGCTAAGAACTTATTTTATTTTACAAGAAATGTATTGTTGTAAGATTACATTGTGGATGGTGTTATGATTATGATGTTGGATGTCCACCATAGGATGAAGGATAGGTGTGGATGTAACGTCGACGCTATGTTATGTTTTGTACTTGTGCTTGTGCTTGTGCATTGTGAGATTCTGATGCATTTGCAGTGTTGCTTCTATGATTATGATCGATTATGTATGAGTTATTTTGATAATTAATTGCTTGTAAGAGAAATGAGTTCCTAAAGCTTAACGTGGTAAATCATTGAGTGCAACTGCGTTGACAGCCTTGCTGTGTCCAGAGTAGGTTTTGACAGATTCACCTTGATGTAAATCCCATAGCTTTGCCATTTGGTCACTTGATCCAGTGACAAGATACGCAGAGTCGTTTGAGAATGAGCAATCCCAAACCCAACGTTGATGTCCATTGAGTGTCTGTATTACATTGAATTTCTTTGTATTCCATATTTAACTGTATGATCTGCAGATGCTGTTGCCAACAACCTATAGACAAGTAAGAACTACATGTTAGCGCTATATTCATTACTATCACTACTGTTGGTGGCCATCCAAGAGAATAAGATGGCTGACCTTGTACAAGTCAAAGATGATACCTACTTGGTGTCTGGTGAAAATAAACATTTGAGGATGGGTGCGTTGTGTGCTTCGATCTTGTGGAGTGGATCGAATCTTGAGGTGTCGTCTTCACCGAGGTGCCATACAAAACACTTTCCTTTGGTGTTCGAAGCCACCACCATGGAACCATCGGAGCTGATCGATAATGAAGTGATACCATTCTCCCCGTCTGGCACCAACTCACGACTGCATGTATTGGAGATGAGATCCCACACTCTGATGCTGCCGTTTTGATCACCTGATATCAGCTCTGCCTGATTGGGATGCAGAACAACACAATTCACAGGTGCATTGCACTCGTAATCACGCTGGCATCCTGGAGCTTTGATATCCCAAATCTTCACAGTACCATCCTCAGAGCCTGTATACATCCACTTGCCCTCCTTCTGAAATCCAACCGATGTTACATTGACCTTATGACCGTCGAAACTTGTTACCTAGATAGCGTTACAATACAATAGAATAGCAAGAGCAAAGTAAGCAATTCATCAT
Source organism: Heterostelium multicystogenum (assembly GCA_003667245.1). Taxonomy (NCBI): domain Eukaryota; phylum Evosea; class Eumycetozoa; order Acytosteliales; family Acytosteliaceae; genus Heterostelium; species Heterostelium multicystogenum. Next base: position 4,418 of record RCNN01000084.1, on the reverse strand, counting down.
TCAAACGAATGTAGCGAGCAATGTGAATAAAGAGACATACAGGGTTGTTATTGTTGGAGTTTACTTCAAACAACTTGGTTTGGGTGTCCGGCAGCTGCGATATAGTGTTTATCTGCTGTTATCTCTAGTCTATTGATATGCTAAGAGAGAGACATAAGTATGAGTGTTGTGGCAACCTGCTTCCTTGTCGTCGTCATCTACCTACAAAATCACCGCAATCGATTGATCTATAACATCCACCACTGGGTGGATCCCAAAACTTTATAGTATGATCATAACTGGCGGTTGCAAGTATAATTCCTCCTGGCATATCTTTCCTTTTACTATCTCTTCCTTAAATATTATTATTTCTTAAACTGAATAATCTAGATTATTAAAAATACAATGCTGATCAAATCAAACTGAACTGATCAATCAATCACTCAATCAATCAATCAAACAACCAATCTCACCAAATTGCTTTTAATATAAAAAACTTAGTGGTTGGTCCCAAATCAAAAAAACTCAAGTTGCAAAAGTCATAATCATCAACAACAATGGTTGCAGCCAAACCAAATCACTTATACTTAAGTGTGTAGTTTCTATTAATTGTACTCTAAATCACAACAATAACAAGAAACATTCATACGCTATTCAAATGAAGGCATTCACATCCATGATGATCTCATACTCAAGACATGTTTCCAGTGATTATTATTCATTACTCGTTTAATATACCCTATTCAAAAAGATAAACTCATAAGTCACAGCGTTGTCACATTATCCAACTTTAAAGTTGGACATAAATAAATAAACAACAGATTTCGAAGAGATAAAGTGGTTGGTTGGTCGTAGCCATAGTGGGGTATCGGTTGTTTAATAACAATAAATAATAGTGACATGAGCAAAGTGAGTCCACCTCATTACAACGTTACTTGGCAATTGATTTTTTTTTTCATTTTTTGATTTATTTTTTTGAAAATTAAAATTTTTTACATTCATTCATCATCAGTAATCACACACTGTGATATATCGCTTTGAAAAAGGAGGCAGCAATTCTGATTCTCGAGAATCAACCAATACATATTATTATTATCAGTATCACAGCATTTTATTTGACAATAATAGATCGAAGTATTGAGTTGTAGTTCATTACACCAACACTTCATATTGTAGTTCTAGATCATCAAAACCACCCCACTCATCAAAACAAAACCCAATTGAACTTACGAACTCTCTTAGATAATTATATTATTAACCTGAAAGTAGTAAAACTCAGACAACCATGTTCAACCATTTAAGAAAGAATGTAGGTATAAAACATACATTAATCAACAAGCATCATCATCATTATATATAGCACTATCAAGCCACAGTATGAATGCATGATCATGGATCATCAAAATGACACAACTCATCAAACATATGGAAACTATTATTTGTCCGACTATCGTATATCTAGACAACAAGAACATTGTACTTAGAACAAACAAGATCATTTAGCATCAGTCCCGTCATCCATCAACAACAGAAGCACCCTCACATCAAACATCAACAAAAGCTAAATTTGAGCACAGATCACCGAATTGAAATATAACAGATCTAAAGTTTAAAAAAAGATATTACAGATATGAGAAGAAGATGATGATGAAGAGAAGATGATGATGATGATTAGAGGCGAGATACAGATAAACATAACATATGTTGGTTGATAAAAGTCTGATGTGATGATGATGATGATGAGGCTGAAGATGCTGATATGATGTTTGGAACAAGCAACAACAACACCAATATTACATATTAAAAATAATAATAATATTTTTTGTGAAAAAAAAACAAAAGTACAGCAATGAATTAACATATCAATACTATCATGATAATAATAATAGGCCAAGCTCATCATTGGTGCTGCTTCAGCTTTGACTGGTGCTTCACTCGCCACTGGTAGCGTTTTCTTGTCAGATGACTTTGCTCAACCACCAGAGTTCCCATGGAACCATCGTTTCCCATGGCAATCATTCGATCATGCTTCCATTCGTCGTGGACATCAAGTATACACTCAAGTCTGTTCAACCTGTCACAGTCTCGATATGATCTCATACCGTCATTTGATCGATGTTGCTTACACCTCCGATGAAATGAAGGCCATGACCGCCGAGTTGACCGTATGTATAATTTAAGAATGAGCATTATTCTCTTAAGTTTTATATACTAATATTCATTCATCACTACCATTCAAACTGTTACTGTTCGTGCTGTTGTTATTGTTCACTTTGATTGTAATAATGCTATTATTAGGTTATGGATGGTCCAGATTCAGAGGGTGAAATGTTCGAGCGTAAGGGTGCTATCACTGACTATCACCCAAAACCATATCCAAACCAAAATGCTGCACGTTTCTCAAATAATGGTGCTTTGCCACCCGATATGTCATTGGTCATCAAGGCACGTGGACGTCACGAGGACTACGTCTTCTCATTGTTGACCACCTACGTCGACCCACCCACTGGTGTCAAGATCACCCAGGGACAATATTTCAACCCATACTTCCCAGGTACCAAGATTGCTATGGCTCCACCATTATCTGAGGGTCAAGTCGAATTCGACGACGGAACTGAGGCCTCCGTCTCACAGATGGCCAAGGACGTCTCAACTTTCTCGCCTGGGCATCCGAGCCAGAGCACGACGACAGAAAGAAATTAGGTATAAAGATTATTCTCGGTCTCTCATTGATCGCCGTTCCAATGTTTTACTGGAAGCGTTTGAAGTGGAGCACGGTCAAATCACGTAAGATCCAATTCAAGGATTAAAATAATCATTTTAATTTTACAAATCTTACTTAGTACTTGATAAATCCAAAATAACAACCAACAAACTGCAATACAAATCAATACAAATCAAAACAAATGATACTCATTCATTAATAATCAACAATATAATTATAAGATGATAAACATAGTAATAAATATTAAAAAATATTTTAAACATAAGTCTAAGATCATCATGATCATCTTTTGAGATTGCTCATTCAAATGCTTTTAAAGTTTATGGGTCAACTCAGAGTAATCCTGTGCATATACAAAGATAAAAACCAAGCTTTGAGTGATGCTATTCAACAAAAGTGATAGAGTGTTCAGTTAAGTGAGAGATTATAATATGATTAGCAGTATAACTAATAATAATGATTATTATTTTAATTATATTTTGATATCTTTACATGTATGTTTGTTTGAGTTGAGTTGAGTTGAATGGTTTGAGTGAATAAGATATATTGTTTCTTCTTCGAACTTGGACCATTGACTTGACTATCTATATTGGCGACGAATGTTGGTTGGTGGTGATGTTGAGTTGGTTTGTTTAAGAAGATGTAGGAGCTATTGGTAGTAGGATGTTGTAGTTATTTTGGTTCTATAGTAGTTTATTATTTATCAACTATGAATTATTTAAAAATAAGATCCTTCGGGTGGTTGTACCAACTTTTGTTTGCAGGAGCAGACATTTCACGTCTCAACTCCAACAAAATAGTTTCGATGGTTGTTTTTTCACTCCAATCTTTCAACAATGCGAAATTCTTTGCTCTACAACACCTGTCTGTGGTTTTACACATGGAATATTGATTCTCGATTCAAATTTAACACTTGGTGGTTTGTTTGGATAGTCTTTATCACAAAATATCTTTAAATTATAAATTCTATTTTCATGTTGTGACTGTTAATCGATACATTAGTTATACAGATATTATTAAAGATGAAGTTTATAAGTGTTAGTTAAGTTGACTGTATTCAAAGTCAGCCGCAAATAACATATGGAATACCAATCATGATAGTATCTTTGATGCATAGCGGTTATAATTAATGGTGTTACAATACATACTTGATTTGGACCAATGATTGTACCAATCCATGAACTGAGATAGGGTGTCCTCTGGTGATTCTAAACCATATGATACTGAACCATCACCCAAACCCTTCTCCTTTTCCAACTCTGCAAAGTAATCTGAAATTACGTGGTAAAAACTGACATGACTATGCTTATACAAATCTAATGTAAACAATTCAACTAAAAAGTATCATATAATCTAAATCTAATCTACTAATCTATCTATAACAACACGTTATCTAATTCACTTTACTTCAATGTAAATACTATGAATTAACTGTTTACGACGACTATACTACTATTGTTATTGATGGGTAATATCGATCTACTTGATTATAAAAGACAAACAAGACAAGACACAACAACAAGGTAACTTGTAATAATAATAATAATAATAACAATAATAAATAACAAATTTAAAGCAATAAAATTTTTTAATTTTTGATTTTAAAAAATAATTTGGTGTTTGATAATAACTTTGATTTTGGTTTTTCAAAAATAAGTGCAGAAAAAAGAAGTTCCAGATCATTCTTAAAAACCAGACTTTCACTCCAATCACT